>JAUUDY010208018.1:0-12764 GCA_032361765.1 Panulirus inflatus
GCCATTTATCCCCCATAAGCACGATGGTACGACCTCACATCGCGACAGAACGACCCCCTGAACACGACAGATCTACCTTTGAGCTTGACGTGACGACCATTGAGCAAGACAGAACTACCATAAGGTATGACTGTCTACCCAAAGACCTGACCATTTAGGGTGAGGTCAAAGGCAACGCCACAACACTGACTGGGACGTGCTGGCGTGCACAGAACCCTCATATTTACGAAGCGTTGCCCAAAAATCTATTGATGAAAGAACCCCTTGCCTGTATGAAAGTGGTGCGTATGTGGATGTCTACATGTATATGTATCTATGTATTTCTAGGAGTTATGGAGTTAAATCATGTTACACCGAAGGGTTGTTCTTCAGAGAATGCATCAGACGTAACAAACGTCTTCGTTATCGGATGGGCGATTATCTGACGAAACGGAAAATGATGGAGTGGAGTGGAGGAACGCGACGTGGGGAATAGAAAACGGAGATATGGAAAAAAAAAAAAGTGCGCACAACTGCCGCTGCGGCGTTTGTATAACATTGAATTGATTTGTGCCGGTGTCCCCTCGGCAGATTCATTGTGCACCCGATGCTCATCCTGTGAGCGGTAGCGCAAAAGGATTACAGGGGGGTCAGAAAAGGGTCTTAGTCAGACCCCAGTGGAACAGGAGGCGTCCTGACCTGCTTACATAGTGGTGTCCTTGAATTACTCACCTTGAACGTGACACCGTTTCCTCTCTGAACGCGACGACTTAACCTCCCCTTGATTGCGACAACATGACTCGTTGAGTGCAACGACTTTACCGCTTGAGTACGACTTTGACCTCAATGAAGTACAGCTACTTTTACTACCACCTATTGAGCACGATGATTGAACTGTTGAGCTCCAAGACGACGACGGAAGTTATCGTTCATGAGGGAGAGTTCTTCGTACTCTCGTGTTTTGTTTACCGTCGAAAACACCACGGCCGTAGCGACCATTGGAGACATCGAAGTCCGCTTCGCCGGGAAGAGCCAGCACGTTGTGAAACCACGGCGACCGGCCAGTCACGAGGGTCGGAAGGAGGTCAGTTCCGGGAGCGAATGCGGACGGAAACGACCCGTGTTATTCCGTGTGGGTACACCTGGTCAGATAACACGGGACGACCTGGCGTGAGTAATGTTTCAACTATCATCAGTCCTTGCCTGGTGAGTGGGTGGTACTTGTCGAGGTTACTTTCCACTTGAAGCTTTGATTTATTTATTGTCATTTCAGCTGCACCGTCCGATACAGCCCTTGAACACGAAGATACAGTCCCTTGGACACGACGGTACAGCCCTTGGGCACGAAGGCACAGTTCCTTGAACACGATGGTACAACCCTTGAGCACGAAGGTACAAGGTCAAAAGGCCTAGCCGTCTTACCCAAAGTTCGTACCGCCATGTTCATCAAGAGTCGAACTGACGTGCTCAAGGGTCGAACTTCTGTGCTCAAGGGTCGAACTGCTGTGTTCAAGGGTCGTAATGTTTATGAATACAAGTTGTTTTAAAACAGAAAAAAACTGGAATTACATGAATCTTTTAGTAATAAAGGCGACGAGGAGGATCTTAGGGTTGTGTCAGGTTTAAGGTGTAGAAACGAAGTGGGTTTCATGGGCCAGAGTAGAAGTCCAGGTGGGGTTCTGGAAGGACGTGAAGACTGCTAGAGTGGAGGTACTGGAGTAACAAGGGAAAGGTAGAAGAGGTAGGAAATAGAATTGAGGTGGCAGGAGAATGGAACGCCGAACCATATCAGCAGTGAGAGATAAGATAAGCCACTGAGCTAGGCAGGCAGCTCTCTTAACTTCTCATCAGCCAACCCACATGACTAATACTTAACCAAAAAATACATGACTTGGAAGGTTACTCTTCTTCAATTATTCCATAAAAAAACTCATACGAAGATTAACCATTTTTAAGAATCACGAGTATCATAGGGGACTGAGTCCCTCAACAACAAGGAATGAAGAAGATTGTGGTAGACAACCACGGGAAATGAAGATTGTGGTAGAATTATTGTCGTTCGTGTAAGACGGAAATCAAATCAAATACGAGTTGTCTTGTACTTAGCCAAGCAGTGGAAAGACATTCAGTATACATGAGTTAAAAGTGTCAAGTGTTGCAGGATTTAGTCAAGGCATTGTGAACTGATGGGGTAGGGAACTGAGGAAATTCTAACGCTTTGGTGTGATTGAAAGGCTTGACTGATACACTTAAAGGAGGTTTTGTAGGGCGAAAGTAGTTTTTCAGTGAAATTAAACTGTGGTTTGATGGTTTACGAGGTTTTGTGGTGGAGTTAAAGTTTCTGTGAAAGTAAACTGTATTTCTATAGTGGTTTAGTTTTGTCTTTGTGGAGGTAAAGCTTGTGTGAGAGTAAACCTTGCTTTGATAATGGTTAACTGTAGGTCTGGAAGTACGTCAGGGTGACATGATGTCTCCGTGACAGTTCGATGTGAGGTGAGAGTATGTATGATTGTGAGACGCGGATCACCATACACTCGGCTGGGTCTCAGTCCTGCAATTCTGTGAAGGCTCAGGGCTGGGGAACAATAACAGTAATCTAAGTTCCTAACCTGAATAGATGGAGACAGGAGGTCAAAGCAGAAGGCTCCTCCCCACCCGCCACAATAGACGGATACAGGAGAATAACGCAGAAGGCTCCTCCCACCCACCCCAATAGATGAAGACAGGAGGATGAAGCAGAAGGCTTCTCTTCCACCCGCCTACCCTCCTGCGCATCAACCGCCAGGGAAAAATACCGCGTACCCTTTGTGTATACTAACACGGAAATTTTTTGGGAAGGGTTCAACGGAAAAACAAAGTTTGATCTAATTTCAGCCGCGCTGTACACAAAGGGATGGAAAATTCCCAATAGAGTCTTTAATCAGAAGAGGAGTTGAAATACTGTCAAGTGTATAAGTGTATGTAGTTTAGTGTCTGTCCTTGAACAGGTTCGTGAGTAATGTCGTTCAAGTATTTGTTCCTGTGTGTTTCAAGTCAGCTGATATTCATTCCTTGGCGGTATCTGTCGGTGGTTTACTCCATCGGTTTATAACATCACTGACGTGGAAACTTACGCCCACGTTTGTGATGACGTCACCAGTTCGTATTTCTTGTATGTTATTTCCTTGTGTGTGTGTGTGTGTGTGTGTGTGTGTGTCTTTGGCAACCGGGGGGTCCCATCGTTTGCGCTCAAGGGTCGTGCCTTCGCTATCACGGATCGTGCCCGCGTAAACATTGGTCGTACCGTCGCGCTCAACTGATCGTACCGTCGCTCTCTGGGGAAGTAACGTCGTGCTCAACTGATCGTACCGTCACTCTCTGGGGGTAGTAACGTCTTGCTCAACTGATCGTACCGTCACTCTCTGGGGGTAGTAACGTCTTGCTCAACTGATCGTACCGTCGCGATCAAGGGATCGTGACGTCGTGTTCAACTGATGTACCGTCTGGCTCAGGGGGGGTTGCTAACTTCTTGTTCAACGGATTGTACCGTTTTCTACAAGGATGAGGGGGGGGGGGGACTCTACCATCCTGTAAATGATATCTACCGGCGTGATCGCTGGTCGTGCCCAAGGGGTCGTACCGTCGTGGTCAAGGGTCTCCCCGTCGTGCCCAAGGAGTCGTATACCGTCTCGCCCAAGGGGTCGTATACCGTCGTGCTCACGGGTCGTATACCATCGTGTGCTTCGAGTGATGTCCTGCGATAAGAAAGTCCATCAGGAATTACCCGGTAAAACCTAGCTTGCAGAACGTCTTCAAAGGAATGCGCTCAAAGAAAAGCACCAGTTTTGGCCTCAATTACCATATCCTGGTACTATTTTAGTAATTAGCTTAACATGTGGGCATCTCATCATCATCCTTTTTCTCCCTCCCTCTCCCCCATACCTTGTCTGGCTTGTAGGAGTCAATTACTTGCAGGAGTCTGGTCAGCGAATGGCAGGTCGGGTCGAGGAGGTCATGCAGCGGCATTCCTGGGGCCGTGGGAAACAACCTTGTAGCATCTTCAAGGTCGCCGTGGCGACTTCTCGCCGACCATAACCCTCGCGCCATAGAGACAAATGAGGATTTGCAAACCTATCTAGAAATCAATTACTGAAAGTTCGTGATCGCTAAGCGTGGCATGTTTTGAAAACTTCGATATAAAAAAAAGCGATTCCTTAGATTCGAAGAATTCTTCATGCGCGGAAGAAATACGAGTTTGGAAATGAGATTTTTTGGATCGTGAGACAAAGGACAATTAGTAACTGGCAACCGGACACCTCCCGGGGTGGTCTGGCGAGGCGGAGAACGCCATTGGCGCTAATAGTCGCTTCTGGCTAGACGGATGCAGTAAAACATTTATTATGAATGAAATAACTGGGTAACCCGACCCGCCTCCCGATAGAATGAATGGGATAGCTAATATGTTCAACCTCTCTCCTCTAAACATCTAGCCGTGTGACTTACCCCAGGGTAGAATGAATGGAATAGCTAATTATAGCTCATCATTTTGTGAGAGGAGGGGAAGTAAAAATGGGTATGGACGTCGAGCGTCCGTTCAACCCATCTCAGGATAGGATGGAGGAATTAGCCTTTCGACACAGTAGAGACATCTTGCTTGCTTGGGCCGTCCGCTGACAGTACCAGTGGTATAGCTGGCTTCCTGCCGTCCCAGCTGTCTGACTTACCCCTGAGGGAGAGAGAGAGAGAGAGAGAGAGAGAGAGAGAGAGAGAGAGAGAGAGAGAGAGAGAGAATGAATGAGACATCTGTCTCAGTGACCGCCTCTCAGACAACGAATGAGACAGCTGGCTCAGACTTACCCTGACTGAATGAATGAAACAGTTGACTCCTTTTTTTTTTAAACCTAAAGCTGAATGAATGAGACAAGCTGGCGCTCTGACTTACCTTCCTACAGGCAGAATGAATGAGACAGCTAGCTGCCTGAACACCCCTAAGACGGAATGAATGACAGAGCTGTCTGTCTTAGCTTCAGACGGAATGGATTTAGAAAGACTCTAGTACTAAGGAGACAGACGTATGAAATCTGAGAGAAAATCACAGAAATGTAGCGATGTTCACGGGAAAGTGAGTTTCACTCCAAAATTTTTATTATATCGTGTTATTCTCGGATGATTATTCAGTTTATCCTTTAAGTTTACCTCCAAATTATTCTCAGAGGTGTATTCAATTAATCTCTTAAATTTATCTCTAAAGTATTATTAGGACTTAGAGATACTTCAAACCAACAGATAGTCTCATTCCCACAAGACAAGAGATGTGAATCTTTTGTCTTCTCAGTATCCTTATTGTGACACCGTCCACAGGATGGGTAGGAGTGCCCAGTAAAATCGCCGCTTCTGCGCCAATAGTGATATTAATGATAATAATGATAATGATAATGAATATAATGATAATAATGATAATAATGATAAATCGAGTGGATGCGTCAGCGTCGGGTATGTGCGTGCGCCGCGCAAGAGACGGTTTCTGCCAACGGTCGGATATGGCTCAGCTACAGCCACTGATGCCAGACCTCCCCACCCCCCACACATTTATATTCTACTTTCTTCTATTTTTTCAACCTTCCGTGGGACACGATGGTTTTCACTTACAGTAACGAAATGTTGCAAAAAATAAATACATATGTAGATTACTACTTGTTTTGTACGAGCCATTTAGTTAACGTCTGATAGAAAATTCATTTACGTAAAATGTTTCAGTAATTCCTCTATTGCTAACTGTACACTAAGCCAACTTATATAAGAGTTCCCCACTGCGTCGCGTACGCATTGAGGATGGGTGAGGTCTTTGCATTGTTCTACGTTAACACGTACAAAAAAGTGTGAAAGGTCTTTTTTTTTTTCTTTTTTCTTTTTTTTTTGATCGAAGGATGTGGCATGACGTTGACAGCATCTACGATCATGGAAACTGGCAGTTCGAAAGCCCAAAGTAACCGACCATCAGTCTTTAGTCAGGCCTTTGAATTATCACGAGGAGTTTGTTTTTAGAACAGACTCCGCGCCTGCTAGTTCATGACAAACCCTTCGGTGAAATACATTATCCAATACATTAAGAGCCTTTGTGACCCCTGTAATCCTCTTGCGCTACCGCTCACAGGATGAGCACGGGGTGCAAAATAAATTTGCCGGGTTAACGGCACAAATGAAAGCAATCAATATACCTCGCAATGCATCCGTGTTCGTTAAATTGCCTCGTAGAAGACTTTGGGGAAACTCACATCGTTGCATGGACTCAGGGAATTTACCAAGAATGACTTACAGCAGATAACACTAACATGGTGACATCATGACATGCTGTCATATATTTATGACACATAGGTATTGTTAGAGGAGGATGGTTGGTTATATCTCCCTAAGAAGACTTATTCGTTTGGCCTTGGCAGGTTTGTTCGGTCGCCATACAGGAAAAGGTTTCGGGTGAAGGGAAAGCCTTTGAACCTCGGCTTGTTAGATGTTCTGTTGAAACCTCTGAGCAAAGATCTTGTTACCATGTAGAGCGACGGCATGACCCCTGGTTTATATAATGACCAGGCGCTTTTAGACCAACGGTCGTACCGCTGTGCTCAAGAGTCGAACCTTCGTGCCCAAAATAGTCGTGTTATCGTGCTCTTAAGATCGTACCATTGTGTTTAAGGGTCGTACCTTCGTACATGGTTAGTAATGTGCTTAAGAGTCGTATTGTCGTGCTCGGGGTCGTACTTTCGAATTGGGTCTTGTTCACACCGAAAGATGGAATAAAGCTGAGAAATTGGTTGACGGCAGTGGTGGTGGTGGTGGATTAATTATTAGTGTTGCATAGTAACAGTGCATGGGAGAACCAGATAAACAGAAGACCAGATGGTCCGTGACGACTTCATCTGGTGTGGGGGGGACAGTAAGAGTACCCTAAATTCTTGATGCATGTAGATGGAGACAGGATAGCAAAGCGGAAGGTTCCTCCTCCCCACCTACCACACCCTTCTACCACATCAGAGGACAGGAAAATATTATCCATGAAGGAACGTCATGCAAGGGGGGATTATACACTGGGTGGGTGTTAGTCGTAGTGAATGGAGATTACGAATGATGGTACTGGAGAAGATAATTGTAGTGGTGATGAAATGCAGTGCAATTATGATGATTTGTAGTGAAGTAGTGGTGGTGAGTAGAAGTGGCGGTGAACAGTGGTTGGTGATGGGTTGCGATGATGGTTAAGTAGTGCGGGCAGTATCTGCTGTGGCCATAAGTGGTGATGCTTGAGATGCGTGATGGTTTTGGTAACATGGTGGTGATGAGGAAGGTTATTGGTAAGTAGACGTGGTTGTGGGGAATGGTGGTGATGAGTAGCGTCAGAGGTGATGACGCGATGGCGGTGGTGGCGAGCGACTGTGGTAGCGAGTGGTGGTTGTTGCAGCGGACTAATGTAGAGGGAAGGAGTGGTAGAGGCGGCCATGGAGATGAGCTGGGATGGCGCGAAGTGGCGCGTGGTCGCACGCCCGGACACACACACGCGCACTGAAAGCACACACACACACACACACACACACACACACACACACACACACACACACTTCCCCCCACCCCTCCCTCCCTCCTTCCATACCGCACGCATTCAGCATTGAACGGAAACGTCTGCATGCATAAGCACGCATCTATGCACACACTCCCACCCATATGCAAGCACAAAAAGTCATAACACAAGCACGCATGAACGCAAGGCACATGTGCCCCACAGGCACATGAATTCACACACACATACACCCATCAGCCAGACAAATGGAGGTGCATACAAACGCATGCATGAACGGGTACATTCATGCACACGCCTCCCTGCACATGCATGCCTCCATCCTCTTTGCCTTCATGACCGACCGTGCTAACACCCATTTTTGCACTCCTGTATGCAAATAAAACCCTATGATTTGCCGTCGACATATGAGCTTTTCGTTAAGAGTCCGTCCGTGGGGGCCCACGATCCCCAGTTAGTCATGCATGTTGTATGGAAAGGTCATTATTTGGTGCTTTCATGCATGACGCAGTTGCAGGTTTAATCTGTTGGTGTTCAAATTTCCTTTATATATGGAGGTGTTACCGGACTCCCTCTGCTTATGGTTAACCTCCGGCGAGGCTGTATCATCGTCTGTTGATAAGAGAAAGTATAATCTCGTGGAGTAACCTCTCCCGCTAAAGGAGTTCAACATTCCCTGCTACTGGCACTAACCCAGTCTTAATGCCGCAGGACCCCACAAGGGAAAGGGGTGATCACAGGGTTATGTAATGGTAATAATAATATCTACATACATGTAGTAACTCCATATTTTGAATCACTATACTCGTTAGTTTCTTACCTTTCATTCGATTGTAGAAACTAATTACTTGCTGTTTAATCATTTTTCTTGTCACACACACACACACACACACACACACACACACACACACACACCACACACAATTCCACATACGCTCTTTCATTGTCAACTCAGTTTTTTTTAAAGCCATATTGCATGGTGTTCCTTAGCAATTCTCCTTGAGGTCCCATATTATCTCTCCTTCTCATGTACTCCCATCCTCTCAGTCTTGGACAAGGGCATCTCTTTTGAGGGGAACAGGACGTGCAAATCAGGGAATCGTTGCACCTAAATACACTGTAAAGAGAAAGGCTTAGCGAAGCTTTAACGAAGAAATGAAGTGGTAGAGAAAGTATGGAAATTATATTTTGATTTTACAGATGTAGGTACTTTAGGCAATTCCATTTTCCGTTGATTTGTAATCAGTTATGCGTTTTGGAAATAAACCACTGTATATCAGTTATTCTTACCAGGTTCAGTAGATACATTTTGTACATTGTAGGCTAACCGATATGTAAGAAACGTTATTAGGAAAAAAAAAAAGGTATTAGGTTATGTGGGTAAAACAACACATGCTTTAGATGCGTGGCTTAACTCCACATCTGTGAGGTTGTAACGGCCGGACGCTCAAATTGAATCAGTGTGTCAAGTGTTGCCGACATTCGAGTCGTGATCATTGTCCAGAAAAGGAAACATTTCGCTGCTTAATAGAATCGTGGAAAGACGCAGGTACGCCATCAGACAAAACATTGATTAGAATGTTAATCTAACAAGCAGGCTTAGGTTATCTGATGACGGTATATGGTAAGAAATACTAACATGTGCGATAGTGGTAATCACTCACACAGCTTCGCATGTGTTTTGTTCTTTACCCATTTTTGGCGCATGGCTGTGGTGGTCGGATTCATGAATGCAGACAAATAACTGACATTGGCTGACGTACAGTAAGTGATGTATACGGTCCTTCATCTGTCACAGAGATTTTTAGTGTATTTCTGCGTTACGTGGTTATGTGTATATAAGGGAACTACGATATGACTAGGAGAACCCGGCTTGATCTGTGATTGTGAATTATAACCAGTGATTCTAATGCGTGATGCGAAAGTGGATAGTGTTTTGTTTCAGTAGTTTACACAAGACACTAAATCTTGTACCGGTTATGCAACATATGAAAAAATCGTCAAATCTATTTTTGAGGTTAATAGTTTTTTTCTACATAAAATGCTAAGAATTAAACAACTGTCAGTGGATGTACTGGAAGTCTTTAGTGGCCATGCGTCGATTTTGATATGAAAACATTCTTGTAACCTTGGATGACAGTGTCCGTAAAAAAAGAAAAAAATTGTCACTCCCCATATGTTTTCAAAGGCGGTGTCATACGTAATTACATATTACTACTTTGTCATCTCTCCTTTGGCATTGATTATCATCTGCAGACGTCTGGGCATGGAATTAGCAAGGTTCCTAAAGTATTCTAGGTCCATGTTTTGGGTCTGAAGGGTCTTGTCGCGAGTTGCTGATAAGGTCTTGCAGTAAGCAAGCTCGACCCATCTGGTTCCAACAGTTCTCGTTGGGGTTAGTCTGTAGAGTTCCCAGGCCACTCCACCAGTTGAATATTCTTCTCTGATAACCTTTTTTAGCCTTATGGCTTGCGGGGGCAGTATCCTGCATAAAATGATCACACCCATAAACCTCAGGTAAAAAGAAGCAAATGGTCTTCTAGCACCTTACTGTACTGTTCTCCTCACTGGTAGTGTTTTCAGGTAAGGAGTAAGACCCTTCCCTACCTATTGCACCACCAACGCAACCCCAGACCATCACATTACCAGGGTGTTTCACTGTCTTCACCTGCCGCACCCGACGTCCTCCTCACCCTCCCTTACTCCACTGTTGCTCCCACTCCTCCTTTTATTTCTACACAGATACTAGTCGTTTGCGTTTCATTTCCCTCGGAAGAAGGGTTTTGGCCGCTGGCTCACGGGAGAACATGTGTAGGTCCTTTTGCAAGCGATTTTGAATGGTTTCTTTGGATGGCTTCTCTTGAGGTCGCAGCTGAAATGCGGGGTTGCTTCAATAATTCTCGTCTTAGGAGGTAATCTGTAGATCTAGACGTCTTTCCTGGGCGACCAGGGGTATGTTTTGGTGGTGGGATGACGTCGTCAAGGAAGACACGAGCTCCGGCGAAACAGCCGCCTGACCGTACGTTCTGAGCGCCCAGTGTGCCGAAATTTCTTGTGTACCCACATTTTCATGCTTCCAAGCAAAGAATTCGGGCTTTCTCCTTTAAGAAAGGTAAGAGCCAACCATCTTGAAGCACAGGTGGAAGAAATACAAAACCCAGAAATGAAGTTCTCAAAATGAAGTGGAAACCAGGAAGAGTAAAGAAAGAATATCCTTTCCTTAAGATAGCCTGAGGCACTGTGAGGCGGGTTGCTAGTGCTCACACCGTTAGAAACCTTAGTCTCATCAACCAGATATACGTTGATTTTACCCTGAGAGATTTAGATAAGTCCGGGCATGGTCAAATACATATTGTGCTTTTTGGTGAACTTTGACCCAACACGAAAGGTAAATATGAACGTCTCAGTTTTGATATACGTATGGTGTGTGGGCATGTAAGAAGGCATTTTTGTGCCAAGTTTCATTAACTGAAATATGGTCAAGTATTCACAAAAAAGTGACCTTTTAGTAAACTTTGAACTTTATAGATTAACAGAAATACCTCAAATCACATATGTGTCTTTGTGCATTGTATGGGACCTGTGGCGAGGGAGCTGTATGATGTGTCTTGTCTAAGGTGATGAAGAACGTATGGAACAGCGGCCAAGTCTCAAAGTTAGTTCGCCCGCAGAACGAAGAAAGGGAGCAAAGCTTCGACTATTGAGAAGAGCGGGGACGAAACTTAGCAAAAACATAGTATGTCTGCCTCTGGGGGAACATAATATGGTACGGCAAGTTGGCAACGCCCCTACGCTACCCACACCACCATATTATCGCATGGTAACAAACGTCACTGCAAGCAGATGCAGACTTCAGAGGTTAAAAGGTGAATCGTTCGCATGCACGCAGCTTGAAACTGCAAGCTATAGTGACGGCTGGTTTCTTTTCCTTTGTTCTGAGCAATTTTGTACACGATAAAACACTTTTTTTTTCGTACAGGGAGAACAGACATATGCAGAAGCGATTTTTTTTTTATTGTAAGGAATTGTCTAGAAATTCGAGGAAATTTGATCGTCTATGTTCACTATGTACGTGGGAGAAAAAGAACGTGTGGAAGTAACTCTTAACATGTCTACTAGCAAAAAAATCGTAACGTATTTAATCTTTTTTAAAACACGTAATAAGGTTAGAACGCGGAAGTATCAGACCTATATAAGATTGGAAAGGTCACGGTTCTTATACTATAGAAAAGACATTCGTAAATTACATTTATATCTTTTACGTAGCGTAGAAATGCGTTTAGCCTTATTGTTAGCTGGCCTGTTGTTGTTTTTATAGAACGTTACATAGACTGTTTTACTGCATCATAAACAAACACAGTCCTAAGGAGCATTTTTTTTTAAATCATGCTATGTTAAATTGGAGATCTTGGAGGCTTTCAGGCGTATAACGCTGAGCAGTTTTGATGACAAATTAGATTCATCTGGTATACCTAAGCCTAGATATCCTAGCATAATCGAATCGCGGGACCTCGTGACGTATCCTATTTTTTTTTTTTCAACCATATAACTAAAACTTAAATTTCTTTGTGATAACGGTTAGAATTGACTACGTATGGCTGTAGTTTGTACACTTTCGGTTTGTGCTTAAACGTAGTCGACGATGGGGTTTTACTTCTCGTTTATCATTCAGTTTTATCATCTTCAGTTTGGAATGATAATGTAAAGCTCCCATACAGCTTTACATGTATTATAGATATGGTTTCTTAGTCGTACGGAGAAACCTGTTTTGAATTAAAGAGATGAATCAGGTTAAGGAAGTATGTAGGGATTTGTACAGTGGAGTGAGACGCGCACTGTTCACGTCAGAGATACCGCAGGAGACCGCAGTGTATATTGTATTGCTTAAGAAAATCGATCTTAAAAGTGCCAAAAAAAATTTGATTCTTCCTGTGTATTTTCTACTTAAAAAACGTAAGTGAGGAAAAAAAATAAATCTTGGGGAAAGGTTGCGCGAGTTCCGAGCTTGGGGCAGCACCGCCGAAGAATGTCACCCGTATTTGTAGATTATGTAATCACTTTGTCAGTTACGCAGTCAGTGAGTACAGACTGGCGCGAAAATATAGGAAAATTTACAGAAGAGTAGACACAATTGATTTTGTCTAGTCGCCGCAAGGAACTTGATTAGATTAGTAATACAGTCACTGGGACGTGTTACAGATGATCGAAGCAGAGGACTGTAATTTATTCAACACTCCTACAA
>JAUUDY010208128.1:0-12763 GCA_032361765.1 Panulirus inflatus
TTACGTATAAATGACATTCTATTGAAAAACAAATACAAAATTAAAAGAAAGCGCTTCAGAGCTATTCTTTTCCTTGTCGAAAATTCTTAAAAAAAAACTGACACGCTAGATTCTTGTTAAGAATAAGTGGGCAACCTAATCTTTATTTTCGGGTGTAATTTATATCAAAATAATTCCGTTTCCGTTTTATCTTAGTTTTCAACTTCCTAAAGGTGTATGTCACCCTCAAAACAAAATATAGACACTTCAGTTACATTAAGAAATACTTAAAAGTACAGAAAAAAAACTCTATAACATTTATTTATAAGACTAACTAAACATAATCTTCCGCAGTCAACTGAAGGTAAAGCCTTGAGATCTGTAAACAAGAAATGAAGTGATTAATGCCACGCTACCACACCAACTGTGCAAATATATAAATCCGTCACGGCAGAAATCATACTCCGACCAGAGGTGAAAATGCTTAAGAAGGCAATAAACACAGGAGTTGGATGAATGGACGTGCGAGGCTTGAGTCAACATTGGCCGCGCGCAGCCCAGCAGCTCCTGCCCTCTGGTGGCGCCGCGGTAAATCACTATACCAACCAGATCCCCGTGTTGATACAATGGCCGGGGCCGGGAACTAGAGTGGCTATATGACAAGGGTCTGGATGCGATTTAACCACTTACACACGATGGTGCTACCCTGGAGTACGAAGGTACCACCCTGAAGCACGATGGTACACTTTGGTATCATGATCCGGCCTTTTAACCTCATCCTTAAGAAGTCAAGGGCTAGACCATCGCAGTCTATGGGCCATACCATGGTGCTCAAAAAGTTTTCAAAATCAGATTACATCACTTTTTTGCATAATGTATTACCAAACACAGTTGGCACCTAATAATTCAGCACACTTCAGCCTTACTAGCCAGCCCAAACTCCCACTGGGGAACACACAGTGTTGCGTTCTTGCTATCAAGGGCGAAGCTTGAGGTGCGGGGAGGTGTAGTGCCCTACAAACTGCTCCTCTACCATGAACCATGCACTGCTGGCGTGGTAGTGGCTAGCAGTAGGAGTTCAAGTCTGCTGGTGTTGGAGGGAAGGAAGGAAGGAAGGAAGGAAGGAAGGAAGGAAGGAAAGCAGGCCAACAACTTCACCACTCCCCCTACCGACAGGGGTTGCACGGGAACTCCCGTATATGAAGGCCTCTGTCACCATCAGCCAAGAACGACACACATCCACACACACACACACACACACACACACACACACACACACAGGGATGTTTGGTCCCACGCATCCTGTTGTTGATATTATGCCCCATCATCAACAGATACTCTTAACCAACAACAACAACAACAACAACAACAACAACAGTAACTGCAAATTGTGAATAATAATAATACGAAAATCATCTGACTATCTAGACAACAATACGACCAACGACACTATGCAAATATTTAAAGGAAAAGTAAAAAAAGAAAAAAAAGATGACGTCGAGAACAATTCTCACAAACTTTCGACTACCTTCCTAAGTTTACCTTCATTAACCTATCTGATTGTACAAAACTTAACAAAGGTAAATGATCCATGAAAAAAACTAATCCAAACTGAATGTCTAGAAATTCCAAGGATTTTTGTTGTTGAGATCTTTGTTTCGCTGTCATTAAGCCAATGTTTGGCCGCAGGAGCCAAGGTTCGACTCCCCGACCAACAGAAGATTCTTTTAAAACCGCCGTGGTGGAGTGGTCCTGCTTGGTGGCCCACTAAAAATGCGAGACCCTGGCCTCCAATCCTGCCCCTGGCCTCCGATGAGTTTGGTTCAATTTGCTTTACAGATCTTAAGGAAAATATATGAAATGTTAGACATAACGCTCATCCTGTGTGGGACGAATCACTTGTCTCTTGCTATTTACTAACAACTGTTTGTTTCTTTGCGATGGATACTTCAAAGCAACGACGAAATAAGAGATGAGGGTTGTATGTTATCAAACAATAAAACGCTGATCGGGTTAACAAACAGTGAAGTCTATTGCAGTACGATATCACACTAGAATTTCTAATGTGTTGCTGTCGTAAGATGACACCGAGGTAAGACAGTGATAACACAAAATGTGCTGCAGGAGGAGAGGAGGGTGGGAGGCCAGAGGGTGCTGGGTTACCCCTGGTCACGTACCTGTCTCCTGCTCTGACATGAGCCACCTGTGACCCCCTGCCACCCCACAACACTAACTCACCTGCACCCCACCACAACCGTCCTAGCCCACACATGACATACACAGGTTAACTTCAAGAGAACATCGACCATTCTCTCGCTTTTGAATCTCTTGAAAGACAAACGACGAATGCCTATTCTCTTGCGACAAAAGAGTGTGTGTCTCTCCTGTGGCAAGTGTCTCCTTCTACCTCTTATGTCTCCTGAGAGACACTAAATCATAATCGATATTCTACACAGCTCGTTAAAAGGTCTCTTAATTCACACATGAGGAGAGAACTCCGCTAACCGAGTATATTCGGCGATTTCTGAAGATTCTTAAGTCAATCATTTAAGGTGCCTCGTGAGTATATCGCTGGAGCACGACAAGTTAAATGTTTGCACAACACCCGCGTCAAGTGGGGTGGGTGTAGGGATCCTCCTAGAGTCAGCTACCCGGAAACATTCCAAGCTTGCCAGGCGTCAGGATGAGAGTAATTACCCTCTTAAAGCAGCAGGGAAGGGGAGCTAGGAATGTCCACACCTCCCTACCCTAGATTTTTACCTAAACCTTTACCCTACCATCCCAGCACTCCGCTCCTTACTTCCTTAAGCACCTCCATACCTGAGATGGTCTGTCTCCGCCCTTCCCTCACGCCCACACTCCTCCACCCACAACATCGTCCTGAAAAGTTGTCACTCTTGGGTGTCTCCTCTACTTGGAGGAGAGGGACCCTATTCCTCCTCCTCCATTTACTGCTGCCAGCCAACGCTACAGTAACTGGTATTCCCGGTTACACACAAGCCTGGAGGACGTTGCTCCTCCTCCCATCACAATACCACCACTCGCAAACAGCTACACATACCCTCATCACCTGGCATCACTTGAATGTTACCAATAAACACATATGACCTGACCTAACCTAACCTAACTCTAGGTACTCTGGGTTTCTCTTTCTTTTCTTGTAATATCCTAAGAGAATATTCCTTGTAAAATGTCACGATTTCGTTAATAATATCATTTACATTAGGATTTTTTTCTCATTTTTCCTGAAACTCGGTTACAGAAGAAACAAGATATTACCACATATTCTGCCTCTCAGTCTACTCAGGAGACACAAGCCTCAGTCCATGGAAAGCAGTGCAGTTCACCAACACATCTGCATGTACAGAAGTGTGAGAGTCACATCGCATAACTAAACCTGAGACACCCGTGATGGACCACCACCTCCTGGCGATTCACAGGGAAGGCGGCTCGAGGCAGCTCATCTCTTTTGTTCTGACCTGTGACCCCACATGCCCCCTCCCCCCTCCCACGCCACGACCTGTGACCCCATATGGCCCCCGTGCGAGCACCAATACATGACCCTGCTTCTCGTGCCCCGTGAGACTGGTCTCCTCAACGTAGGTGCCTGGAGACGAACAATCTTTAAACACGACCAACCAACACAACACAGGGTCCTCACACTGCATCAGAGGAACGCAGACGGCAACATATGGCCAGGCATCAGTGATCTGCAACAACATCCTGGGCTACAAGGCTCTCTTTCGTAGTCGTTGAAAACAGTTTAAAGATAGACAGACAGACAGACAAGAGGTGATCATAATAACAATAATGGTAATGCTAATCTATTGGTCATCATTATTACTCAACAATACAAAGATGATAAAGACATGCAATGCAATGGCCTGGCTCTCTGACTGGAGTGGAGTGGAGTCTTGCTGGTTCTGGGAACCCAGCCATACATGGAACCCTTCAGGGAGATTTTCTAAGGCCGGCGCTGCCTATCCTGTTTAAAGCAATAACAACCTTATTTACCCTCAGCATGAAAAACTTAAGCCTTTGCTCCAGCTCTACCCACTGCAAACGCTATGGGGAATTCACTCTCTGCTCACAGAAGCCGACAACAGTGACCTACGCACCTAATTCTTATGGATATCTTTACATGTCGGACATAAACGTCATGACAATATACGTAGATACTCTCGCTAAACATGCCTGTTTGCTCTTGGGGCCCCTACACCAGACTTAGTCTAACTAAAGGCATGGTCCGCGCTGACCAAACCGCATTTGCACGCGAGGAGGAAAAGAAAACCTCTTGACAGATTATGAAACACCAAGTACCAGTCGTATTGTGAACCAAGATCATTTCAAACTAAAGAAACATCAATATGAAAGGATTCGGAGACATACTAGACCCCATATTGTAACTGCCACAGTATGCCAAGGGTACAACAGGTGTACGTGAGGCCAGTCGCGAGAAACCATGATCCTGAACATTCCAAATCCCCGTTTTGTTCTGCATCCGTAGAACAGAACTAAGACACTATACTAGCACGCTCATCCGCCTCGGACACTATACTAATACGCTCATCCGCCTCGGACACTATACTCGCGAACGTCCTCAAGACTTGCTGTTTCCACAGCTCTGTGATTACAAGACTGATAGTAATATCCTTCAAGACATTCTGACACTATATCCAATATTCTCCACGCCCTGAACTATGTAAACTCCCACTGTAATCATACCCAGTTCAAGCACGTCCTGTAACTACAATATCCAGTGTGTAATGTACGCTGACTTTCTTTGTATCAAAGTCAGTGTTAACAGGTCTAGTACAAGTATATTTTGTAACTGCATGTCCCATATGTAATATATCTATGACCTTTCACACTGCTTGTCATCGGTGTTAACGACTGTACGCTACAGTTTTAAATACAAAGCTAAAACTAATAGTACTTTATGTTACTGTAATTGTTAACTATCTTCTCTATATGTATGACATAATCTAATTGGCTCTGCACTACACAAATGTTGTTAACTGTGTTGTTTGTTGTCAGTAACATCTATGATCCTGTAATTGTATCTCTTGTATTTGATGTATCCTAGATCTCCCTCCTCCTCTGACTGGAGGGGGGGACCCTTACAGTCCCTGGGCCCCATGTGGCCCCATTTGTCACCCTCCTATGTCCATGTATTGTATCCACTGTACAGTATAAACTGGGGCACCCTCTCCTATCCCCAGATATGTGCCCATCACCCACACTCTCCTGAAACACTTGGTCAATGCATCATATCGAGGACACTAAATATTCCAGAACTTAAAAAACAAACAAACTCAAGTGTCCCGCCTACGATCGAGCGAATCATGGAACAAGGGTACAACTGAGACCCCCTCTCCGGAAGTGTTGAGAAGAGCGTTACCCGCTGTGGCCCCGGAAGACTGCGCCATACTGACAGCCGTGTCCTCACACACATCCCTTGAGGCCATCCCCATACATAGTGCCCCCATACGCCCCAAGACCATCCTCGCACACAGTACCTCCATACTTCCTGAGATGGCCTCCAGACAAAGCGAGTGTCCCCTTACCCCCATAAGAACGCCCCCAGAAGGTCCCCATGCTCCCTGAGACAGACCTCTACATATACATAGAACAAAGTTTTTCAATGATAGCATGGGTGAAGGGTACGTGGCTAGGGGTAGGTGGAGGCAAGTACAGAGCGTACAGTGGGTACAACTCATTAACATAGGAGGGTGATAGGTGGGTTCCGAGTGGGCCTGGGGACCCATAGGGTCTTTGTCCCGTCAGAAGAGGGGAAAACGCCATTAATGGCACCGGGATGATACAAAGCAAGGTAACACAGGACGTAAATAGACAGGGAATTAGGGTTCGTCTGGGTACAAGTACATACATTATAATGGGGAGGGAAAACACACCATAGACTGGGTATACATTATACCACAGACTGGGGTATACAATACACCACAGACTGGGTATACAGTACACAGGGTAAGGCTGAAGAGGTAGCGATATAGCGGAGGGAACAAATACATGGTACATAATTCACCCTGTGAACCAGATGGTTATATATATGAATGTTTACATGATTCTGGTAATCACCATACATATGCAGATCACATGTATGGTATATATGTGAAGGGCACATAGTTGGAGGCAAGCACTGAGTTTACAGCTGGTCTGTACATAACACAGATGGGTGGCAGATGGGTCCGAGTGTGTCCCCGGGAGCCAGAGGGTACACGTCACATCAGAAGATGGCCAAGTCATCGCTGAGGGTGAGGGTTTGAGGCTGCGAGCGGAGCCATCGTCACCACGTTGGGTTGCCGGGCGTGGGGCAGTACCCACGAGCCACCGTCCCTCTGCATCGCTGGTTACCACAACACGTACCCATGTGTCCCCCTGGGCGGCCTGGCTTGACGTGCCCGAGAAGCTATGCTGCCCTACCCCACCCCACACACACACACCCACACACACACACACACACACACACCCATGCACCGTCAAGCTGTCACGCTTGGCGGGGCCAGGAAATTGCTGGGTCTCCCCCGTCATGTGGTGCCTGGGTCCACGTCAAGCCTGACACACTTTTTTGTTCGGGTACTCAATCTCCCCCCCAGCCGCCGCGTGGGGGTCTCATTCATACCCTCATGTGGGCGTAGGCTGCGGCGTACCCCACCTGATGTAGGCGTGGTCTGAGGCATGCCGTACTCTATGTGTGCGTGGTCTGAGGCGTGTTACACTAGGAGTGGGCGTGGTCTGAGGCGTGTTACACCAGGAGTGGGCGTGGTCTGAGGCGCGTCCAACTTGGTGTGGGCGTGGTCTGAGGCGTGCCATACACGGTGTATACGTGGTCTGAGACGTGCCCAACCTGGTGTGGTTGTCGTGTGTCTATCTCCTCCCTAACCCCCCTGCTACTTACCGGGACTACACCCTTGACAGGTATTAATAGCGGGTGGTGGTGGTGATGGGGTGGGTGGGGGTGATGGCATACAGGGAGGGAGGGAGGGATGGGGAGGGAGGGAAGAGGAGTGGAGGGTGGTGGAGGGGAGGAGAGAAGATGTGAGGTGTTCCCCAGCTTCGGTCCTAAGATCATAATGAGGTAAATGCCCCTTGGGAGACACAAAGAGACCCCCTTGGTAGCCACGGAGAGACGAACACTTCCCTAGTGGCCAGGAAGAGACATCTGGCAGACACGGAGAGATCCTTGGTGGCCCACAGAGACAAACATCTCTTGGTGGCCACCGAAATCCAAGGAGCCCATAGAGACATCCTTCGAGGCAACAGAGACACCTCGTGGTCAAGAGACCTTTGGTGGTCATGAGGAAACCTTTAGTGGCCAAGGACAGACTCTTAAAACAAATTGGAGACACTTTTGGTGGCCAGGGAGATAGATAGATAGATATATAGAGATAGATAGATAGATAGATATAGATAGATAGATAGATAGATTGATAGATAGATAGAGAGAGAGAGAATGAAACCCAAAGGCAAGGACGCTGTCAGACAGGTAAGGTGACAGACACGGACGTTTTGAAGGAATGACCCCTTAAGGATATGGTCGAAGGTCATGTCATCATATCCAAGAGTCGTACAGTCGTGCTCAAGGGTCATAACGACGCATAGAAGGGGTCGAATTACCCATCTTTTTTTCGGAAAAGTTTCATTCTTAAACCACTGACAATTTTTAGTCACATGAGGATCTGTCTTTTATTTGTTTTCATGCAATATTAGCAGCTTCGAGCCCTCCAGGCCCTCGTCTGTTCATTCCTGCCAGATCCTTTGGTCTCGCCATTTTTCGTCTTTTATACTCGCACACTGCCGGAGACAACCTTCCCGCTCAATACTTAAGTACTTTCCCGAAAACATATCACCCCAGCAGCCAGCAATTTCTATCCCGCTAAGGAAATGGATGAATTAATGACAACTGCGTGCGAGGGGTTAGTCACCGTGCGTCTGGCAGTTTTCTCGGCGTATCCATAGACACACGACAGGACCGCATTATTGGAGGAAAGAAATTATAGAAATCCTTCAACAACAGCAAAATGAGTAATGAGCATGGCATATTGGCAGTGAGTGTCAGACGCTTCCGTGCAACCCGTCAGCCGTCAGACAGCATGGGACAGATCTTCAGCCACGTCAGGGAACACGAAATAGGTCGTCAGTGGCTTAGGACACAGCCCTCACATCCCTAACCTGCTCTAACACATACCGGGAGGAAGGAACGTTCTGAGCACTACACACCTCCATCCATATCACCTGTAATATTTATAACAAGAGACAAAAGCATAGGGGGAAAAAATCATCAAAACATTCTCCATCTTATACACAAGGTGGCGTGTTAAAGTGTGTGTGTGTGTGTGTGTGTGTGTGTGTGTGTGTGTGTGTGTGTGTGTGTGTTAAAAAGGAGCGAGTTTTCCTTCCCCCGTCTCTTAACCTTGCACAGATGCGCCACGTCTTTCCCCCTACGTGTGTTATGGTAGGATACTTACGCTTCCTCATGCGGGAGGCCAGGAAGTCCGGCAGGGAGGCGGACGACATCCTCTTCAGCTTCTTGAACATGGTGGCCAGAGCCTCCCGAGTGAAGCCCTCTATATATCCTAGCAGTATTATACCCACATTGTGCAGCAGCCTAGGACGACGCTATGCACTTTTGAGTCTTCTCATGTCCTGGACGTCAGGCAGTGACGTCTACGCTACGATGTCACATGCACAACGTTCATGTTTGTCACTGAATTAATACCGCAGAGATTTATTTTCACGTCATGAATGGTATGTGGCAATATATATATGTATGCGTGTGACACAACACTTTTCTCTGCGTCTGTACTCAAACGTCCCGACCATTTATCAAGCGTCTTCCTCGAGATATTTTCGTTTCACTGGTTTTTCATCCCTCTACAAGCCGACTCATGACTGCAAGCATTTATTTACACTTTCACCGTAGTTATCAAGCCACTCTGCATTTAACGGACGCTTTCTTCGCTGGCTCCCGGGCTTAACAATCCCCCACAATGACAATTCTGGACCGAATCTTATAACCCAAAAGTTTGGGATCACTTTTCGTACGTGTGAGGAAGTCATCAACAACTTAAGAGAGATCCAGTTCTTCGTACGGACACATATGCTTCACTTGTTTCCACGATGCTCACTTGTTATGTACTTTCCCCACGGGACTTTCCTTTTCCCGCTTGAGGCGGCATTTCTCGCTTCATACTTCATGGATATCTAAAAATTCACAACAGGTCACGTTACTTTTCACACAATCAAATCACGACATAATTATATATAGTCACCCCTCTCATCATTGCCTTGCAGACGATTATAACTTAGACTCAACCACTCGTCTAAGTAAGACGGATTCTCAGAGTAACTCCGTTAGGTATGTGGCCACAGAAGGTTTTCATCTCTTTATGGCAAGGAGGCGGACATACCTGGCTCTTAGTTCGTCACCGGCAGCACCGAAACGGTTGACTATTTAAGTAAACAGAATCACCGTTCGAGTTGCCAGCTTATGCAAATTACATTTGACATCATCATACAATACTTATAATACCCTCGGTCGTTTATCGCATCTTGTTAATTCTATACCATGGCTCGTAAGGGTTAAAGGCGCATTTCGTCTTTGAACACACATCTTGGCCTCTACTAATCCTTTAGAGATAAATAAATTAGTCGTAAGTACTCTTGCTTACGGTACCATGTTGCCATATACTGGGTGAGAATGTCGCCAAGGTATAAGACCACATCTGTGTGTGTGTGTGTGTGTGTGTGTGTGTGTGTTATGACCATGTGGCAGTGAGGGTGTACAGATACTGCCGCGATGCGGCGTGTAATAAGCGACGGGGTCGGGAGGTGAGGGGTGGTGGGTGACTGCCTCTAAGTATGTGGACGCGCGGAATGGAGAGCGTTGTGACCTCTTGAGTACTGCGAGGCGATCCTTGATCCTGACGATACATCCCTTGGGGTATGATGGCTTGGCCTCTGACCTGACCCCATAAAGGCCAAGCCACTATACCCTAGGGTCGTATACCGACAAGGTCAAACAATTACAGACTCTAGTGACACTTGTCTCCCAACGCCCACGTGCAGCGCCCACGTCACCCTCGTATTGGCAGCCAGACTAGGACGTCAGCCGTGTGGTTCCTTCAAGACACCAGGAGAAGGATCCTACGCCTTCACGTATCCTACACCCTCACTACATAACCATAACATAATCTTCAATAAAATTCATGTCCTCGGTAACTTCTGATCATGCAAATCAAAAGGATATCTTAAAACAAACAGCAGTCAATTCCAGTAATAAGAACGCAGAACCTCTATCATTAACCAGCAGGAGCTTCTCAAATTCGGCATCAGGAGCAGTATGAACAAGGAGCAGTAACAGGAGCACCATAGTAGGAGGAGGGACACGTCAGGCAGCGCGGCGGTAGAGGACCAAGGGCGTCCCGGGGTCTCATTCTGTCCCATATCTCACCACTCTACATGTCATGTGTTGTGAGTGTAAACACTGAATCATCTGCTGATATGTCCTCCCTTCAGCAGCGCCGTACACCACCGGGGGACACCATCGAAATAAACACCTCCTTCCAGACCTCTTTCGGAGGAGGTTTGCGAGCCATCAAATGATGAGGGAGGGAGTCGATATTAATGAGCGCGTCGTGCGGTGAGCAGCGCCCTGCTGACGGAGGCCAGGGCGGGGCGGCGACAGCAGCTCCCATGGGCTGCCCACGCACCAGGTCCCTCCCATATACAGCACGAGGGAGCAACTCCACCTTATCTGGCATCACAGCGGAGGGGCCGTTCCCCCTAACAGCTCAACACATGGTATACGGCGGGCATCAAGAACCCGACTGTCAGCCAGCCACCTTGAAATCAAAACAGATTGTTTCTGGGGAGCGACGGCGGCGCGCGGTCCCCTGAGCTCCGCCCACAGTGACCCAGACTCATCTCGTCTTCAAGACAAAACCTTTCGTCTCAGATGGAAAGCCTTCGATAAAACTCGAGCACCGATTCCCAGTGTGAGCCAAAGGCCAAGACCTACGTAGTACTAAATAAAACAGAATCTGAATATTCTCTGAATGTGTCTACCTCCACCCGGGACGTGGCGGCGAGGTGGGACGTGCGTTCCTGTGTGGGTGCTGGCTACACCCCTAACACCATCAAAGGCAGCCGCTCCCCTCTTCCCTCCACCATATACCCACCCCTTCCCCCCTCCTCCGAGAGTCCTGATGACAACCACGCTCACCTATGCCAGTGCACGTGCCACACCCTCCTCCCACGCCCTCCACCGTCAGGTAATATTACTTCTTATAAGGTGTGCTGGGTTGGCCACAGCGTGTGCTGGAAGCTTCTGGTAATACTGAGAGTTAAATGTCCCCTGCGTCGTCCTCTTATCTTACGTCATCCTGGCTCTTCATAAGTTATCTTACGTCATCCTGGCTCTTCATAAGTTATCTTACGTCATCCTGGCTCTTCATAAGTTACTTTACGCCATCTTTACGCCATTACAAGTTACCTTACGTCGTCTTGGGTCTTCCTAAGTTATCTTAGGTTAAGGCACCATGACGTCATTTCCAGCGGTCTTGCGTCATCTTGGATCGTCCAGCCACAACACCACAGACGTGGAAAACTTTATAATAAGTCACTGCAAACGGCCTCGGGTCGTCCTGGATGGTCGTGAGTCACTGCAGACAGCCTCGGGTCGTCCTGGATGGTCGTGAGTCACTGCAGACGGCCTCGGGTCGTCCTGGATGGTCGTGAGTCACTGCAGACGGCCTCGGGTCGTCCCGGATGGTCGTGAGTCACTGCAGACGGCCTCGGGTCGTCCTGGATGGTCGTGAGTCACTGGAGACAGCCTCGGGTCGTCCTGGATGGTCGTGAGTCACTGCAGACGGCCTCGGGTCGTCCCATATGCCCATCCTCCCTCGCCACTGGACGTCCCTGGTCCCGGCCAGTTAGCGTGGCCGCCCCACCTCCCTGCTGCACACGTTATTTTGGGCCCAGATATGATGGTTGGGGCCATGACAAGGGTGTCTCCCCGTTGGGGCCGTGGGGGGAGGAGGAGGAGGAGGAGGAGGAGAAGGACGACGCATTGGCAGGGGGGAGTGACACTGCTGGTGGGTTGCGGGGCGGACCAGTGACAGCGGTGGTATAGGTTGTAAGGGGGTGAGGGACAGTGACACTGTAAAGTGGATTATCAACCCTCCTCGTTTAGAGTGAAGGACGAGGTCGAGTGGCTGCGACACATACCGAGATACAAGGACCACCTCAAGTCATAAGGAGACGTACATGCGTATTCACATGCATATACGCAGGCATGTGCACACAGCAGTCTCTCTCTCTGTCTCTCTCTCTCTCCTCTTCCATATCTCACACTCTTCACCAGATGGAGAAATCAAACCCCTGAAGACCCAGCAGTGAAGGCACTAACAAAACGCTGAAGCATTAGGAGGCGATGATCACCCCGGCAGGTATTCGCATCTTCAACTCTGGAGGAAGACGAAATCATCAAATGTTTCGTCAACATCTTCTTATTGAGTGTTCTATAAATAAGTTGCATGTACTCTGGGGGTTTTGATAGGGAGAGGGTAAGATGCCGTACGTACGACACTCACTCTGGTCTTGCGTGTTACTCTCCTGACTATACAAGTACACCCTTACATTGAACACTCCCGCCTCACAGAGACGTGATACACACACACACACACACACACACACACACACACACACACACACACACACACACACACACACACACTCATGAAGACGCCTTGAAGACAATCAC
>JAUUDY010208349.1:0-10600 GCA_032361765.1 Panulirus inflatus
TGCTGTTTTCGGCGATCTTTTTTCTCGCACACGTAAAATGTACATTTGCTGTATTTGTTATAGTGAAGTCGCATGAAATTCATCCAGCCGAATATTAGAAAGTCATGATAATCTACCAACAAATGAATGGCGAGGTTAGGCGTTAAATGCTGCAGTGATTGTTCCAATAATGAATGCCTTGTTGAGCAATCACCAGCGTGCCCAATTTTTTAAACCCACATCTGTTCGACCAAAACTCGGTCTCACATTGTATTAAGCGAAATTTTCTCTTCCCTACAAGTAATTTCAGTTGGAAATTTACGAAAGAAATTTCAGTTGGAAATTTACGAAAGAAATTTCAGTTGGAAATTTACACTTAGAAAAAGCAGCACGCAGACGAGGGACTTGTATGTCAAGGCCTTATTGTGGCTTACGGGTTCCTTGGGTTACACATGCCCTAACCAAAGATATGTACCGTTGTAGCATTCTGATACTGTGTTATACTGATAGTTAGCGGTAACGGACTACTAGTATATCGATAGTTAGCGGTAACATAATACTAGTCTTCGTCGTACAAGTTGGCCTGACTCCATGTATGTGCTCGTCTTAGGTTGTCCGTTGGCTGGTTTGTGTTGTATCTTTGTGTTATGTATCGTTAAGGGATTGTATGTGGAAATATGAAGGATACACATGTGTTTCTGTAGTGTAGTAGTTTTAGGATCTTGTATAGCACATTGTAGGAGCTGCTTGAGAGGAGTTTGTGCCTATCTGTCTACTGTTATGTAGTTGTGAACCGTGTAGTGTGGGTGGCTGTAATTCGCTGGTGTCTGTAGAGTAGGTGGCTATGTAGAATTTAGTGTGTAGTGTAGGTGGCTGTGATTCGCTGGTGTCTGTAGGATAGGTGGCTATGTAGAGTTTAGTGTGCGAGTCTATGGTGTAGGTGGCTGTGTAGTGTGGGTGTATGTAGCGTAGGTGGTGGCTATGTAGGATGTTATGTCCGTGTGTGTGTGTGTGTGTGTGTGTAGCGTAGGTGGCTATGTAGGATGTGTCCATATGTGTAGTACAAGTGGATGGTTGTTAGTGTAGTTGGCTATGTAGGATGTGTCCATATGTGTAGTACAAGTGGCTGTGTAGTGTGTTGTGTAATATTATTATTATTATTATTATTATTATTATTATTATTATTATAATTTAACCATATCATCTTGTCTGGAAAATTTCTTGATACAGTAATATGATGAAAATTGGAATTTTTAAATCCTCATTAATGTCATTGTGTGTATTGTGTTGAGTAAAGGTGATTGCAGTCAATCGTGAGGAGCAGATTTAGTAAACCAAAACCTTTAACATTTAAGAAACTTTTCCAAAAAGATTCCCAAAAACCCTTTTATATCTACAGTTAAAGTCGTTTCATAAACTGTTGTGGTGTCATGTTTCATTGTCATGGAGTTAGCATTGTTTTACTGATTATTAGAAAGTTGAGATTAATTAACAGGTTATTTGCATTACCATGGTAACTAAGAAAAGCATCATCTTAAATTCATAGATAGTCCCTTTTGTAATTAAGTGTGTTGGAAGAATACACATAGTTTAGTCTCTTCAGTATTTAGTACTAGTATTTTGGCATGACTTTTTCTTGCATCCACAGCAATACTCCTGCTGGTGGGTGTGGTGGTGTTCCCTGCTGGATGGGCTGCAGGAGAAGTGCGAGAGGTGTGTGGTCCAACAGCTCGCCAGTATAATATGGGTGAATGTGAAGTACGTTGGGCTTACATCCTTGCCATCATTGGAATACTGGATGCAGCTGTGTTGTCTGCCCTCGCTTTTGTCTTAGCCACCCGACATGTTAAACTGCAGCCAGAGCCAGAACCTTTGTATGGTGGTTCTGTATATAAAGGTAAGTCCTGTTTAGTATTTTTATTTCCAAATGCTGGTATGCAAACTTTGTGTTCACATGTCTTGCCCATTCTTGTTTTCATCCAGAAATTTTTCACATAGTTAAAACTAATGTGAAATAGAACTCTGTATTCTTATATTTTTCTTTTTATGCACTTTATTGTCTTTGTAATAAGGATTAACAAGTCACCTGAGTTGCTGCAACTACCTCTCAATACTGCTTTCCTTTTATAGGAAGAGAAAACTTACCTACAAAGTTATTCATTCTCATAATGCAAAAAAATGGTGACTGAGATGTAATGTGGTATTATGATTAATAGGTAGATGAGGTATAATTCTCAAGATTCTTTTATGCCATGTGTAAAGTTGAGGAAAATAAAAAGATAGAGGTGAGAAATTGCACACATTTGCCTAAATTTTGATAGATGATCTAAGTGCTTTTTGCCTTACAATTGTAGGTCAGATGAACCCAGGCTTTGTAGCAGATGGAGGAAGTTTAGCTGGCTCCCGTAAGTCCCTTAACCTTCAGCCTGTGATGCTAATGCCTCATCCAGACCATGATCGGTTCTCCGAGTTCTCACACCATACTGGACGATCCAAGACTTCAGCATACAGGGCACATTATGCCTCTTCTGTACAGAACTTCCAGTTGTAGAGCATACAATACGAGTATATAGCTGAAGAATTTGTCTTTGTAAAAGGTAAAAGAGATACATGCTTTAATTGTCTGTAGAAACTTTGACATTGCACATGTGAAATATCCACTAGTAAAAATATTTTTGCATAGAACATTATTTTGTGTAGACTAAGCCATCAGGTTCTTTTATTAAGAAGGCCCTTTTGTATCTTGGATCTCCTTGTAATATTTTTATAACATTGATTTCACATTTAGAAATCTATTAACCTATATTTGTGCCGTTAGCTCTTATTTGTAGATACAGTAGTGTGATAACTCAGACATGTAATTGTATGTTAGTCAATTTATGCTGCTTTCTATTATTTTCCTGTATTGTAATGTGATAATATATAGACTAGTAGATATAAGTAATATGTACAACAGGATTTTGATATTGTAGTTTATGAAAAAGTAAGTTTGCTTGCACATGAAATTTGATAGTATTGCAGCACTGATTTCCTGTGTTGAAGTGTAATTTAGATGCTATGATGTAAACAGTCCAAATATTTTAACACTTTTTCCAGCAGTGTTGTAGGTGTGGGTACTTTATTTTCATATACCAGCATGTAATATTCAATATTAGGGAATATGATAATTATGATAACCGGTATGATACTCAGATACGTTGTAGCTTTCATTATTGTTGATACTTCAACATTCAGATAATATAAATTGTCCATTGAATCATATATTGAGTGTAGTATCACTTTACTGTATTTACAATAATTCCTTAAGTAACATTTAGAATGTTTGATTTTATTATATGAAATGTAATTTTATTTGTTATATATGATATTTTTGCTATCTGTATATAAACTTGTATAGGAAATTAATCAGCAGGTTTTTGTATTTAAATGATTGCATGCTCTAGTACAATGCAGTTTATACTGATGCACTTGGATGACTTATACCTGATTGACACTAATCACTGTTTATTAGTAACAAGTAGAAGTTTTATATATATATATGGCAACCAAATAAACTATGAACTCTGTTAGGTGTTTTTGTAAATGCACTTTAGAAATGAAGGAAACTGGGTTATGTGGCAAAGTTGGACTGGTACAGAAGCATTCATGGTAACAAAATGTACAGTATGCCCTGATTATGAAATAATAAATGCATGTTAGTCTCTTTAGGCAAGAAGGAATTATTGGCTGTAATTTGTTGCTCAGGATTGAAGTGACTGGTTTTGATAATTTTCTTAACTAGTTGTGAATCCTGTGGTTGTGTATCATCAGTAAGAACTCTTTTTATTGAAGGTCAGATTTAATTGGAATCCTCATACTTCCGCATATCACTCTCCTGTTGTGTTACTGAACTCCATCTACTCAAGGTTTCACTGTTAGTGAAAAGTCACCTTTGTCCTATTTGTATTTCCAAAGAATTTGTCACTCCAAACTTGTTTTCCATTCCTCACTGCTGGAAATAGGGTAGCCTTAAGCTTCAAGAGCCTTTTGGAAGATCGAAGGCTATGCCAAGACTCTTTCATAGAAATTGGTTCAGGGATAATTATAAGTGAAATAACTCCTGTCATATGAAATCACTGAAATACTGTATTGACACCAGAGACAATGGTAGGGCAATGGAGGAGTTTTTTTTCACTTAGTGTTCTTAATGACTGTTCAGAAATAGAAATTTAAGTTGAATATTTTGCAACTTTTATCATTCTTCACTCATTCTTTACTGGCATCTCCTCACACTGTTTGCATTCCCATGTTCACTCAATTTCACCAGCCTCTTCTTACCCTTATCATTTAATGTTTTCCTAAATCCCCACAAACCTCAACCCTTATCTCCACCAGTTAGTGATCAGACATCCCACCAGCTATCCTTTCCAGCACATTAACACCCAAGAGTGTCCCTTTAGCATGATTATCAGTTACTTCTTTAAGACCATTTTTTCTGAGTCACCACTTATTTCTTTCAGCAATCTGCAAGCTCTTCACTATTTATCCTTACACTGGGTATCCCATGCAATCATATTTTATGATTGTACACCTACTCCCATTCAAATGACTTTTTACTGATACTTGAATACTTACATCAGACTTGCTTACACACTCTTTCAGCTCCGAAAGCTTTTGTTTCTCTGCCTCACTCCTTCCCAGGTGTATAAGCACAAGTAATCACCCACCCTCCTAATCAACTTTCATATGTACCCCCATCAGTCTGGGGCTCACCTCTGTACAGTCTTTCACATGTACCCACTACTCTTTTAGCAGAAGTGTTATTGCTTCCTTAGCTCTTGGCCTCTAACTAACCCCTGACATTACCCCTAAAACATTCCCAAACCATTTTTTCCTTTTCTTCTTTAGCTTAGTTTCACTCAAAGCTAGAACTTTCAGGTTCTCTCCTCAGGCATAATAAGTTTCTCTCCCTTCTCTTCCTCGTTATATCCACACACAGACACCCCAACCTTAACCTTTGAATAGGAAGTGCATTCTTCTCTGTGGCTCGTGTTCCAACTAAGATAAGCTAGAGTATGTGGGAAGCATTCTTTCTTCCTTGGCCCCTATAACCCCAAAACTCCTTTTGTGGGGATTTTTCAACTTAAAGGCTGGACTCCTTCAGTGCAAGATGTTCCTTTTTTCTTTTTATGGTGAAGGCTCCAGTTACAGACAAAGTCCACATGAAGGCCGGGCCTTATTTGAAATATAGAGAGAATTATGAAATGGAAAAAGAAAAGGCAAGGGAAAGTATTTATGAATTTTGGAGGAAGTAAAAGACTTGTCTTTTGAAATGTGCCAGATCATAGTTTTCAGGAAAAACGAGAAGTAAGAGAGTTCCAAACATTTGACGTGTAAGAAAAGAAGCAGGTAGTGGTCCATCCTTGACTTGCAGATGGCCACACAATAATCATGTCACACAGCAACTTCCTGAGTATTGCATGGTCTAGCTAGTAGTGAGACACACAAGCAGCCAGCTCTCAGTAGCAAAAACCAAAGTGATACCTATAGAAGAGGGAAAATGAACTAACATTGCAGCATAGGGCAAGGGAGTCAAGTTTGGAAGTTAGCCTGAGACAGTCTATAAGTCGGATCGCTTTCCACTCGACTCTGTCAAGTAGGCTTACAGAGCTAGAACCACCTCAAATGTGAGAATAGCACTCCTTACAGGGACGAATCAGTCCCTTCTATAAATGGACCAACTATTCAGAGAGAGAAGAAAAAAGTTTTGACAGATAAACATGACACCCCATTTTTTTAAAGGCAGAATTAGCTATTCCTGTAATGTGGGGTTTCCAAGTGAGAGTGGATGTTACAGTAATACCAAGTGTCTTCACTGAGTCAAGAGGCAGAATTACAGAACTGTCAAAGGAGAGACAAGAGTTTTGTGGAGTTTTCGATAGAGAGATGGGTAGAAATTGTGTCTTGGAGGTTGAGATATCCTGTCCAAGTCTGAGTTTATTGAGGATGCTATGTCAGGACGAGATGCAGATCAAATGAGAGAAGAGGGAGAATTGAAGGATGTGGATGAATGCAGTGTTAGAGTCATCAGGATATGAGCACATTGGATTATATGTGGAGGAGAAAAAATCGTTGAAAAAAAGGAGAAAAAGCGTAGGGGGCAGGACAGAACTTTGAGGGACACCGCTGTTGATGGAGAAAAGAGGGAGGCTGATCCATCAACCACCACAGATATAGATTGGCCAGATAGGAAGCTACATGTGAAGGAGTATAGTGAGGAAGGGAAGCCAAAAGAGGGAGCTAAGAGATGAGACCCTGGTGCCACACCCCATCAAAAGCCTTAGATGTGTCAAGGGCAATTACATATGACTTCAAAATCTTTCAAGGATGATGACCAGACATTAGCAAGATAGGAAGGAATATCACCAGTGGATCTCCCCTTGCAGAAGCCACACTGGTGATCAGAGAAAAGACTGATTTTCACAGTGTTTAAGGATATGGAAGTTGAGGATGGATTCAAATACTTTGGAAATGGTAGATGTCAAAGCAATAGGATGATAGTTATAGGGGTTAGAACGGTCACTCTTCTTGGGGATGGAATGTCTCAATGCATGTATCCAAGGAGAAGGAAAAGTTTTGGTTTTTAAGTAGAAACAGGAACAGATGAGCAAGCAAAGGTGCAAGTTCAGAGGCCCACTCAGGGCTGATTGCCATCGGGACCATAAGCCTTGCTTGTGTCCAGAGAAAGAAGCACTTTTTGGACAGTCTGAAAAGAGATTACAGGAAGAGGCATTGGATTAGTAAGAGGAGCATCCAAGGTGGAGTTAGAAAAGAAACGGGAACCAAAGAGTTGCTTTGTATAAGAGAGAGACGGTTATAGTACTGTGAGGATGGAAAAGTGAAGGAAAGGTTGAGCAACATCCAGTTTGAGATTGTGCTATCTTTCATCAGCTGACAGCCTTGCCAAAGCAAACTTTTATAGCTAGAAGGTGGAGTCCTGTAATATCCAACCATCAGTTCAATTAAACATATATGGAGCACCATTTAGTAAACAAATTATCAGTTAAGTGAACAGAAATTTTGGAAGACAGGATCTTCTTGTAAAACACACTAAATTTTCATTTGAATCACCAAGCAAAATATAAGCCCATGTTATTCTGAATGGAAGAAAAGGATCATTGACATTAAGTGATGGAACTAGCCTGAAAAAAAAGGTGCCCTCCATCTTACAGTGTACATTTGAAAAACCAGCTGTAATCAACTAATACAAGAGAATGATTGAACATAACATTTCATATCTTAGAGATGTAGAATCACGAAATACGAATATCTTCAGTCTTTGTTGTAGTGAAGCTTTGATAATTACCAGTCACTTATCAGGGCATGTGTTTGTACCTGTTGTTCACAGCAGGTAAACATTAGCACTGAATCAAGTAAGCTTTGAAATTAACAGTTTGTGGTGAATGTGTTTTAGCTTTGCCTTAGTTGATTCGAACTTTGTGCACTGACTGGGATTTTGAAGTATGGAAAACCCTTCCTTCCTGAAAGGAAGTATTTGTCAGTAAATGGGTCTTCATTTCCAAATGGCAGTCAGTAGCATTCACATGATCCCTTGGAAATCATAAATCCCCTTTTGTTTTTAAGACAGGTACATGTTTCAGAGATTTCACTGTACTCAGACAAGGCTCTGCTGTTAGTGTTTCCTGTGGTGCTCTGTCCAGGTACTCAATTTTTCAGTTACTAAAGGACTTTTCGGCTATCTTCTTTCCAGTATGCTTCCTTCACACCTCTGTATTACAGACTTGTTCTTCTACATCCGTGTCATTGCTGCTTACCTTTTCTCACTTATGGTTGCTTCTCCAGATATCCTTTTCTTTGTGAGTGTGTTAGCAATATTTAGCCATATTTTTGAATTCCCAATCTCCAAACATAATGGTTCCTGGTGAGATCTTAATATTTGTGTTTTATTTGAGGCTTGTTGTACTGATTCTGTTGGTATGCTTCTGCTGTTTCTTATAACATTTGTGTTTAATTATGGTGTCTTCTGGCATCACTTAGCTATTTCTGCTGATGAGGGACTTCTAGGGTACAGGAACATGTCTCATCTGTAACTGCCTGGATGTGTTATATACATGCCAGGGTTAATTTGAGAGCCCTTTAGGCCTTCACATATCACTATTTTTACTGAGTTCATGCTTCTTTTTGTCAAGCCATATCTATAGTATGAGGTGCAGTAGAGAACTCTCCTTGTTTCCTGAAGTCCTAAACAAGCTATTTATGTCTGTTGTGGGACTAGCCACAGCCAGTGATATATATAGTGGAGTGCCTGGTGCCTGTAACTGGTCGTTCTTTTGTTTGCCCTACCATAAGCTCAGGCATCTGCTGCTTATAATTCAAATGCCTTAGTGTATACACTGGTCACTTTTAATATCATGTAAAAGAAAAATTCAGAAGGATCTCAAAAATAAACTAGTGAAAACCTTTTAATGTTGGCATGGCAACTGTGCAGTTGAAAGTTAGGGATTCAACTTATTGTAGAATGAATGTTAAATTAATACAATATTTTAATGCTAACATGTATTTTCATGTGTGATTACATTAGTGTAGTAATAGTTTTTGGAATTTTTAGACCGTTTTATATCTTAATTCCTAGGCAGTGCATGAATCTGTGGTGGTGTTTATTAAACTCTGCTGTGTTATTCATTCAGTGGTGTTCTAAACTTATCTTTCACAGTTTTCATACATAGAAACTTGTTTTTACTAACACAATAGTAGTCTGCAAAGAAGCAGACAAAGGCAAGCTCTTAGCAGAATAATAGATTTATGGATTTCTATATGTCCAGTGGAAACTTTTTATGAATTATTTTTGATATTCAAAAGCACTCTGTGTGACAGCAACAGCTTTCACTTTCTTATTTCAAGTTCCCTAAAAGATATCTTTTTATTCTTTCATAATTGTTTGCCCTTTCCTGCATTAGTGAGGTTGTGACAAGAGCAGGTGAAGAGTAGCCTCATTTGCTCACATCCATTTTCTGTCAGTCAAGTGTAATGCACAGAAACAACACCTTAGCCACATCCAGGCCCAACAGACTTTTCTGTAGTTTTCCCTGGCTGCTTCTTATTCTCTGGTTCAATCCATTGACTGTACCTTGCCCCATGTATACCACATCAGTCCAGTTCACTCTATCTCCTCCATGCCTTTCACCCTCCTGCATGTTCAAGCCCCAAACACTCAAATTCCTATTCACTCCATCCGTCCATCTCCAGTTCAGCACACCCTCTTCAGCTCTTTCTACCATACTCTATATAACCACACCTTATTACTCTATCATTTCTTATTTGATCAAACCTGGAAATACTACATATTATCTTTAAATTATTGATTTCCAACACATTCAACTTAATTTTGTACATTTTCATCTCAGATAGAGACATCTCTTTCCATACATTCCTTAATTCTCCCATTACCTTTGCCCCTTCACCCACCCAATGACTTACCTCAGCTTCCATGGTTCCCTTTGCTGCCATATCCACTCTTGGGTGTCTAAAGTGCTTCATTTCCTCCAAGTTTCCTCCATTCAAACCCTTTCCCATTATTTATGATTATATGTTAACAAATTGCAAGTGTTGTCACTTCTGTAATTTATTCTCCCTGATATTTTTTAGATAATATGGATGATAATAATTTTGATTAGAAGACTAAGCCTTACTTAGGCATAAGGAAAATTCATTGTTGAAGTTGGAAATTTTGAAACATTTTTTACTACCAGTGATATCGATTTAAATATCTATAAGTATGCAGAAACTTTTTTGTATTTCATCTTTTAAGAAATTCTTGGCACCATAGATTTTATATTGTTGGCCAGTTATTTGACAGTTTGTAAGTGTCTGTTGGCTGAGGGTGTTTGATCTGCTTCTTAGTCATTTGTTGGAAGTCTGCTTACTTGAATATCTCTTAGTGTGTACACTTGCTGAGTTAAGTAGTCTAACAAGAACTTCATATCTCCCTGTGGCGATAGCCTCCTTCTATGGTTACGGCTCCAGGGTCAAAGCACTTGTGGAATATCCACTGTGGACATCTTGCACTATGTTTAGCCTGTAGGTTGCACATTAATCTATTAAACACTGCCAAAAGGAACTGACACACTTTGTAAGTTATGCTATATTATTGGGTTATATTATCACATCATAATTGTTTATTTATATAAACTGCACTGGAATTGGTAAAATTTATACTAGGTTAAGGTTGAATGAATTGAGTCCTGAGAAATGCAGTAAGAATTTAATCAGGTATTGTTAGAAGAAGAATGAAGAATAAAGATGGTAGTCAGATTTATTGATTATCAAACCTCAGTTTTTCCATGTTCGTTTTTACTTAATGCTAGGAGTCATTCCATGTCTTATATCATCATATACTGGTGTAAAATTCTTCAGAGTGCCACAAAAGTTTTATTAGAGAGTATACAGTAACACATATACCCCATCTATTGTGATATGAAATCACAATTCAGTGAAGTTTGGTTGAAAATGTCTCATACTTAAGCATAAGTACAAATGGTTACTTCAGTAATAGATGACGAATAGATGATTGAAGTGGTAAAGACATATGATACAACTGGCCTAAAAACATAATTGACTTTTA
>JAUUDY010208460.1:0-12753 GCA_032361765.1 Panulirus inflatus
CTCTCTCTCTCTCTCTCTCTTCTGCAGTCTCTGTGGACTAAATGTACACTGTAAACCACACCTTAAACTTACCAGGCCTTTGGAGAGAGAGAGAGAGAGAGAGAGAGAGAGAGAGTCAGAGATTAGCTACGAGTTGAAATTGAAACGTAACATCATACTGGTCATCACCGATCACATACCTACAAGAAAGCTTTGGGGAGCGATAAGATTACCCTTGCCCTAAACATAAAGTTGAAGATTGATGAAACTACATCAGCCAACATAGCTGATCATATAACTCAATCTGACACAACAAAGCTAAGAGCTTAGAACGTGAGGACGGATGTGAGCGTAGACAAGTTAACACTGTATTCTCCCCAGTGGCGCACAGGAGACAGATACCTCATGACCCCTGGGCAAGATACAAGCTGCACGAGTGGATTTCCCACCCACTAGACCACATGTACGCAGTGGTAGGCGTCAGTCAGTCCGTCTGTCTACCACCACTGGGGAGAGGCGACCGAAAAAACACCAAGCCGCCACGTTACACCTGAAAAAGATCGAACACGATCCAGAAGAGTTATTGGGACAGCTAATGGCTGAAATATCCCTCCCTTCTCTCCCCTGGACACTGGAGAAGACAAAAGCCCGAAAAAAGAATATAGATCTGAAAGGAGGAAGAAAAGGAGGAGGAGGAGGAGGAGGAGGAAGATAAAGGAGAGGAAGAGGAGAGGAAGAGAAGTACTAATAAACTCATAAGACGTAGACATCATTGGCACACAATGGGATACGAAATTACCTATTTCTAATTACGTATTTGCACTGCAAGGGGAGGGAGTTCGACACTCGTAAGGACGCCCCGATCTCCTGAACACTCTCCACACATACAAACTCTCGACTCTACGTATGCTGTTAGCATCTGAGCGAGGCTTGACCCTCTCTGATCCCCTACAGTAGCGTCACGAGCAGGGTTGGAAGCAACAAACACAATAACAAAAGCTTATGTCTTTTGCCAGGATGAGCATCAGAATCATTTACAACTTCCGTACAATGGAGCCACTGAGCTGGATTGAAACCTCAAGGGGTTCTGAACATCAAAGAGGTGGAAATATGTAGGGGGAAAAATATTAAGCCTGGATGGATGAGACAATGTCACATTTCGAGGGAGAAATGCTATATACAAAAGCGTATGTCAAACATGGTCAAAACAGGATCATACTTTGTTCAGTTGACGTGGTTATAGAAGTGTTCCGGGCATATGTTGGAGGTCATAGATATGTCCGGTTATATTAGCCAATAGCACCATACTTGAGCATACTCACGTTCGTAGTATGCTATAATGGTCATACTACTACTACAAACGTGAGCATACCCTGCCTTCCTTAGTGTGTTATACTGGCCATACCACTTTATACATGAGCATACTCACCTCCCTTAGTACATCAGGGCGAGTATGGCCTGAGCATAGGCACTCTACCACAACAGTGTGGCTGTAGTTTACACTACCCAGGGTAGGGATGTTGTGTATATATTGAGTGCCTGCGATTTAAGGTAAGACCAGAGCACCCCTTTACCACCGTCTGCTACTTTAGGTAAGACCAGAGCCCCCTTTACCACAATCTGCTACTTAAGGTAAGACCAGAACCCTCCCTTTACCACAATCTGCTACTTAAGGTAAGACCAGAACCCTCCCTTTACCACAATCTGCTACTTTAGGTAAGACCAGAACCCTCCCTTTACCACAATCTGCTACTTTAGGTAAGATGAGAACTCCCCCTTTACCACCCACCACATGGCTCTTCCCTCCACCCTCCCCAACTTGGGCTCTTCCGTTAACGATTAATCACACACTTTCCTCCCCTTTCAATTAATAGCTAATTACCCGAGGAGATAACCTGCAAATATCATGCGAACTGGTAATCATGGCGAAGCTCTCCCCTGAAAGGATTGGCCCGTGTGTGTGTGTGTAACGCCAAGGGTAAACACGGGGATGAACACCAAGGGCAAACACGGGGATACCAACGAGTTCTGGAGGGATGGGATGGATGCTTACATTGTTGAGGGGGCCCCGGGAATGCTTACATTGTGGTGGTAGAATTGGCTTACTGGTGTAAGGACACACTCCATCAAAAGGATGATGCTGGAGGATGAGCGATGGGGAAGTTTATCAAACGTCTGTGGCCGCTTCCTACCAGCGGCGGTTCTGCCAAATCTCGTCTCAGAAGTCTTCTTTTTTATGAAATCGCACGCCCATGATCATCTCAGCTCACGTGGTCGTCATGAAGTATTGTCCACCTAGACTGCCCGAGATCTGACCCACTCTCAGCCGACATTTCAATCGTTATGACCTTATGTGACCTAATTCAGCTCACAGCTAATGGACAAGGGTAGGTTGATGGGCACTTGCCTTCACAAAGGGAGGTCAACCTGCTTTAATCCCCGCAAATGATCGGTCCTCCATAATCCTCCAGGGGTCCACTATAATGACTTTGCGTCCACGCCCATATGATTAACACTATCGGCGTGGATGACCCAATCTGTTTTTTCCAAATACTCTTCCATCATTGAGGGTGATCAGTCAGTCCACTGAATCCCTAGTGCTAAGGCGTCGTACCCCTGGAAACGTCTGTATTGCGACTCCTGGCTCATCACTCCCCAGCAGGTAGTTCTGTGGTGACTCTTCGCTCACGACCTGCTTCGGCAGTAGAACCTCCTCTCCCGGCAGCAGAACCTCCCTCTACCCCCAAGTAAATCTGGCCCCTGCCCTTCTGGCAGGTCCCCAGCGACACGTCGCCAACACCTGTCTCCTGCGGCAACCTAAACTAGCGGTCGCTACGCCCATGTCTCCTTCAGCACAGAAAGTAACCGCCCACTAACTCAGGGCCCCGGCAACGCCTCCTCCCATCTGTAGAAGCTCCACGAGACCCAACATTCACGCAACTCTACCATGGAAAGCCTGCCTTACTGCACTTCACATTTCCCTCATCGGCGCCACGGGAACCCTGCCAAGACTTCAAATCGAAGACTGATATTATTCGTCCCTCCTCATCTATGCGACAAGTTTACAGGGCTTCTTTGCTGAAAAAATCTTCATGTCTTTCTCCTGATACCACATTAATCCATGAGATTCTGTTGTCATACACTATCACAAACAACCCTCGTTAGGAATTGAATTCAGTTGTCACGTTATCTCGCATTACCTCACCTGACCTTCTTGCCTCGTCCTGCACCAGAGCCAAATCAGTTTGATCTTTACCTCGTACGTCTGTTAGTACCTGTGTTTCCATAACCCCTTCCCTCAGTCCTCACCCCTATATAAAAGAAGTCAGGAACGTAATAGTTACACCTGATGACGCCCTGTGCCACAACACACTTCTGATATGATGGACAAGGCCACAAAGGGACGTGAATGAAAAGGCACAAAAAAAAGACCTTAGTGTTCTGCCTTCCTTTCTTGTTATTTTGTCTTCAATCTTTCTCATCTTTCACCTCAACTTCTCCTGTCAGCTGGGGATGATTGGTCGTCAATCATCAACTATGAATCTTGCCTTTCTCCTCATTCCTATCCTCTCCCCTTCCCCTCATCTCATACACGTGTCATCAATCTACTCCCTAACCTCTTCCCAGCCAACTTTATCTACCCCTCACCACCCCTTGCAATACCACCCCTCGCTCCACCACCTCTCCCTTCCCCTAAATTACTTCCTCGACCTCCCCACACACACACATCCACCTCCAATATTGCTTCCACTCACTACCGTTTCCCGTGCCTCTCACCCACCTCTTCCTGTCCCCTCCCTCCCGTCAAACTTCCCGTTCCTCTTCCTCAACTTCACTCATCCTCCCATATGGTCACCTCCGGCTCCCTCCTCCTCCTCCTCCTCCTCCTCCACACAACCCCACCTCACCCACCACTACCCCATAACCATTAACCCCATAACCACTAGTCCTTAACCCTTAAAGTCCCCCCCCTTAACCACCTAGCCCTTAACATTTAGCCTCAACCCCATAAATTCCAGCCCTTAGATTATCCCCATTCTACCCCGAGACTTCTCCCCCCTCCCCACCAAGGCAGACAGCCCACCAGAGTGAAGCACAACAAACTTGAGCTGGGTGACCTGACACATGGCTTCTTAGCTTGACTCTTGTGCGGGTGCACACTCCATATCGACTCGTCTTCATACGAAAACCGCCACACTTTCTCTAACCACGCGGTCTGATGCGGCTCTTGTGTACGCTCCGTATCCACACACACACACACCATTACACAGCCTTAACACACTTAATTTCACAATGCTAGTGCAGCCCTGGCACAAACTCCCTATTCATATTCTCAGTACAGCTTTGGTGATTATCCATATCCACCTCTTGCACCTCTCCTACGCCCACCGTATCCACACCCTAAACACATCTCTGGAACATCATCCACATCCTCATCCTTCATACACATCCCAACCACACGTCACTCACTATCCACACGTCAATCACCGTCCAAACCTCACTCCCCGTCCACACGTCACTCACCACCACCGACACGTCACTCCCCGTCCACACGTCACTCACCACCACCGACACGTCACTCCTCGTCTACACGTCACTCCACACCCACACATCACTTCCTGCCCCCTTACGTCCCTCACCACAGGACAATAAAAACCTCCCGAGGCCGCTGGCTTCGCCACCACCTGACGTTGTGTCCACTATTTCACAGTGAGGCTGTCCAGCCTGAGCAATGCCCCCAACCATACATGTTTAACTCTCACAGCATTCCATTCTGGTGGTTTAATATCTCTCAACCTTTACACAAATACTTTATCATCTCTCAACCCTTACGATGATATCTTGAGAACAGGGACAACTTTGTGTCGGGAATTGACTCTCCTGGTACTGTGTTATTACTGTGGCTCTCCTCCTGTATTCAACCAATATACACCGTTGTACACCATCTCCAGGTGGTGATGTTCATGGAAGGTTTACATTCTCTTCCTGAATCAGATCTAAAGATTTTTGCCCCGCATGTGTTACATTATTTCGTGGCGATTTCCTTTAACTGATGTTTGTGGAGAGTCATGACATGTGCCTGTGGCCTCACTATTCCTCGTGATTACATTGTCTCTCTCGCCATCCTAGCCTCCCCCTGTCTGTGATCACCCTTCATAGGATTTAATATTTTTCCCCTAAGGCTACATTAGTGCCCATTCATCCCTGCCTGCCCCTGCAGCAGGGCTTCAATCACCTCTGCTCTCCCTCAGGACTCCCAGTCAGAAAAATGTTTCTGGATCATCTCTTGTCAAGAATATTGTGCGAACGTCTCTCCTGCACATTTCTTCTTTCCCTCATCGTTCTATGATGCTAGAAATTTGATCGTTCCCTCGAATAAAAATCTTTTTACAGTCATCGTCTCAAATGATTGTATTCTGTAATATTCTCATACACACACACACACACACACACACACACACGGGACATAATATTTGCCTTCTTTAACTCTCCTGTCTGTTCCCCGGTCTTTCATCTTCCTTACCCGTCTATCCTCTCACTAATTTCGTCCAGTCCTTCGTCACATATTAATATAAACTTCTTTACTGAAGTGTTTTCCCATGTCCCAGAATAGATCCTTTCACGCACCAGGGAAATGATGGATATGAGAGTCAGTCTCTCCAGGCCGCCTACCTGCCTCCTCCTCCTCCTTTTTTTTTTCATATTCTTTCCATTGTTCCACGAGAGTATATCATAGCGTCATGGGACCAACCTCAGCAGGTTTTAATATTATTTTGATCTTTATACTGCTTTCTCTCATGATTATGTTACGTTCACCTCATCCTTATGACAAGCATACAGGTACACTCACCTCGTCCTTATGACGAGCATACAGGGACACTCACCTCGCTCTTATATCAAGGATTCAGGGACCGTCGAGGACAACGGTGGAGTTCAGTGCCTCACACGACTCCACTTTAAAAGTCAAATGTTACCACTCAGTAAGCACACGTGCCAATATATCACTACGATGATGAGGTTTTCATAAAAAAGTACTGATCATGAACATTGTTTTCTAATCAAAGTCGGGCCGTTATAAAAAGAAAATATCAGTCAGTCTTCAGGTGATGTCAGACTATCCTCTTAGAGAAAGAAAAAGTTATAGAAGTTGATAAAAAAGAAGGGAAGATAAGGATTCCACAGCCTATCAGGCAAGGGAAGGAAACTGATATAGGACTGGCAAGTCCTCGAGTTGCCAACGTTCACACAATATGTGTGTGGGACGTGGCGGTGCTGCGTGACCGGCCAGGGGTAAGGCACGTGGGCAGCCAGCAGCACCCGAGGGCAGAACGTAAAAGGATCTACAGTGGCTTCAGCTGGAGAGGTGAGAGATAGGGACCCGATAAGGTGAAGGAAGATGCGTGGTACAGTGACGCCTATAAGTACCATAACACCTAATGCTTGCTACATGCCACACGTGCCTTTCTCAGCAGCACAGCACCTCTCGTTGCATACCACTCACAGCGCTACAACATCTCATGGTAGGTATATTGTACACGTACCCTAACACCTCTCATTAAACGGAACACGCACCTCTCCCTGTACCACACGCTAGCCTTATGGTACGTGTTCTACTCTCAGTACCACACCACCTCTCACTAGCTACATGGTACACGTACCACTTATCATTACCTATATGGTATGTAGGCCACACTGGAAAGTTCCAAAATCAAGGGGAATGAAAACACAACTTGCAGGTTTTCTATCTCCTAATATAACAGGCTTCTTCTTCACTCATGAATACATCAATGAAAATCCATGTGTAACTTCACGTGCAGAGTAAGTACATATATTGTAACCAGACACATATAACCATGCATATATAGTGGCAGCACTCACATTTGTATCCTTCTAATCGCATAAGCACTAAAATAAACAACATCGAAAATCAGAGTAAAACATCATCAAATACGAGAACAAATACCACTCGCAATTAGATCCAGAACATCTGCAGTAGAACAAAGGCCATCTGTAACCAGGCGAAGACCAACCACGGTTAGAACAAAGGCCATCCACAATTACAACAAACACAAACAGCAATAGAACAAAGCCCATCCGTAACTGGAACAAAGACCATCCACAATTACAACAAAAACCATCCGCAGTTGGAGCAAACACCATCCACAGGTGATAGAAAGATCGTCCACAATCTTAAAACAAAGGTCATCCACAATCACAACGAAACCATCAGCAGTTAGAACAAAGACGATCCACAATAAGAATGAAGATCATCCACAATTTGAAAGAACAACATCCACAGTTATAACAAAGATGATCCACAATAATGAAAAGCACCATTCATAATTAGAACCTATACTACTTGCAATTAAAAGAAACTCAATCAACAATTATAACAAACACCATTTGTAATCAAAGCAAACACAATCTACGATCAAAATAAGTAACATCCGCAATTAAACAAACATAATTCATAATTAGAAATATTGAATGATTACAATAAACAATCTATATTTCAGAACAAAAGACACCCAATATTACAACAAACATCATCCGAAGTAAAAAACAAACACCATCTACATAGAACAAACACTGTCCACTTTAGAACGAACGAATTCATAACGACAGTGAACGCCATCTTACGAATAAACATCATCCACGGGCAGAAGACAGACACTCCACCGTCAGAACAAACACCATCCATTATCAGAACAACTTCCAACCGCAGTGGGAGGAAACACAATGAACATATAGAACAAACATCATCTACACATAGAATCACTTAGAATAAACACCATCCATAAGTAGAACATCATCAGATAAGGGGGAAAAAACACACCAGCCACAGTTAGAACACCTACCAGAACGTTATATAAACGTTAAACACCATCTACAATTAGTGCACACCCATCCACAGTTAGATTTAACACGATTCACAGTTCTGGCAGACAGTATCCACTGGTGCAGCAAACACCATCTGCAATTAGAACAAACCTCCTACCTTTACAACAAACATCACCACTGTCAGGACAAACACCACACAAGCAAAAGCCATCATCAGTTGGACCAGACGCTATCCACAACCAGATCAGACACAGTCTACAGTTTGAAAAAAGAAAAAAAAATCCTCACTGAGCTTAATACTTGTTACCATTAGAGCAAAAACCATCTGTCAGTGGAACAAGTAATGTCCAAACTTGGAAACGAAAAGCCACCAACAACTCGAACTAACAGTATCAAAATTTAGAACACATACCATTCATAGTAAGAACGTGATCCATAGTTACAAAAGAAAAATCTACAGCGAAAACAACGTTCACAGTTATAAAAGCAAACTATAGTTAAAGCAAACATTATGAACAATTATAACGAGTAATAATGTGTTATAATCAAAAACCTTCATTTAATACACACCATCCACATTTTTAGAACAATGACCTTCCACACCTTGATCAAACACCATCCACAGCTGTAAACATGCACCACTATGAAGTAACACAATAAATCGTCAACGGAGGACAAACAGCATCCTCAGTTAGATCAAACACCATCCATAATTAGAATAAACACCATCTAGAAATAAATCAAACACGTATCTCAAGTATGCAAAAAAATATATAATTAATACAAACAATATTTACGATTAGCACAAGCGCCTTACGCAATCAGTACAGTGGCCATTCATAATTAGACTACAGACCAACCAAAATGAACAAGTGGAGTATGGGTTAACTAGCCAAACCAGTCAAGAGATACCACGGTGCACATTCACAGAAACTCACGCTAAATCAGGAACTACCACTGCTGAGGACGAGGCTAAGAGCCTTAAGACCGAGGTGTGCTGCCCTCAGCAAGCATGATCCAAGGCAACGGAGGCGAAAGTGGCTTAGACACCAATGAAATAATGTAGTTGAGGGGATTAAGTCTGATACCCCCCTCCCTCCTCCCCCAGACAACACACACACACACACACACGCATCCAGCGAGACTTGCGTTACCTTGAATCGCCTCTGAACGCAGAATGCAGCTTTCATACAGAACATTACCCGTAAATGATAGAGAAAATGTGAACTTGTGTCTAGAATAGTATAAGTTTACAGGAGAATGATGATCAGAAGGGATTAATCGAAGATTGACTGAGGTGACAGTGGTGCTGGGGGGGGATTACTTGTTCACTCCCAGCTGGCAGTGCAGGATACTGTTGACTATGCACAAACAGCCAGACAGACACAGACGTGACACTACAGAAGTACATCACATATCTGTTCCATATGCAACATGCAATGACAGCCGGCCAGTCCTGGCCACTGGATTAATTAAGCACAAATAATTTGATATTAGGAGGTCATCGGGAGGCATCCAGCACTGTGTCGCAAGGCAATGCTGGCCTTCCGTACAGAATCCTAAGGTCGGTTACCTCGTGACAGTGGAGGTAATCTTATTAACTCTCAAGCAGAGGAAAATACTACCTTAGTGTTTGAGTAGCGTAGAGGCTAGAATCCCTTGTCAGAAATAGTGGTGGTAAATGGAGATGACGAGAGACTATGATCATACTGAAGAGGAGACGAAGGGACGATAGTTGTTTGGTAAACTTGGAATGGTTGTAAGCGAAGAGATCATGAGTACATGAGCTTAGTCCAGAGGACACGTAGATACGATAGTCCCTTGCTGGAGACGGCGTCGTATTATCTAAGAAGAGTGAGGTAATATGACCTTAATGTGATGAAAACATATGGGTGGTGTTTCCTTGGTAGAATATAGTGATTGAAGGAGGAGGTAAGGAAAGTTACCTTAGTGTCGGGGAAACACATGGGTGATGGTTGACTGGAATCCTAGAGCTTCATGGGGTCATGAAGACCCTTCACTGAGCCGCTTAATGAAGTTCACGCTACTGTCATGCCAGACTTCATCCCCTCCTCCCCCCACGTGGCTGTCGGGCTTCACCCCAACCCCCTGGAACATGGGCGCTCGCACACACGGACGAACCACACGGGAATATACACGCAAATCCCAGTTAGCACACGCGCACACACCAGTTTGCAAGATCATTCTTTGTCCCTCTGTTCCTTTTACACCACCTGTCAAGGACCGCTTGACACACTGGTCCTCGCAACTCTTCTACTGTTCCCTGCAGCTTCTCTAGCAGTTCAGGAGGAGGCAACTCTAATAACATCCTCGCCACTGTCGTCATCTCCTGCCACCTGCGTCTCCGAGTGGTAGTTTGGTATAACTGCATCTAACCCATCCGAGCTGATAAAGATCACACTACAAGAACATCTCCATTGCAACCAATGTGATCATCATCAACACCCAGTAGACTGCCGTGCCCGTGTCTGTGTGCCCACTGTTTGTTTAACCCTCTTTTCATGGCCCCACCTTCTGAATTGCTTATGTTCTCCATATTTTCAGAAAAGTCTCTGGCTGTGGAAGATGCAATAAACCACTAATGATGATGATAATAATAATAATAATAATAATAATAATAATAATAATAATAATAATAATCACCATCATTATTATCATCATTATCATTATCACTATTAGTATTATTATCACCATTATTATTATTTTCATTATTATTATAACCATTATTATTATTATTATTTTTATTATTATTATTATTATTATTATTATTATACAGGAATATATACAATAAGGCAAAGACACATATTTAGACTAAAGCCTAACTTTACACAAATTTACACAAATATATAGAGCACTTTGTAATGCTTCCTGGATTGCTTCAGCCAACATCATTCCCCACTCCTACATATTATGTGGCAATAGACATCACCAAAGCATTCAACGCCGTCCCCCAACACATCCTTATACAAGAGATGCTTGACACTACCTTCCACTGCAACAAAAAATGGCTAGTTAAGTTCATAGCTGCCGCCAAACTAGAGTCAAGAGTTTTATCTCTTAAATCCCCTAACTCTAAGATAGGAGTTTCCTATGGAACACTACTTTCTCCATCCCTCCTCATGACCTTCCATCAGTCACCTCCTGAAGGCCACAGTGTGAAAATCCTCCCATTACAGTCACATCACAGCACTCTGACACTAGACAAGGAACATACATAAAACATGCAACACTGCATCACAGAATAGAACCCTGGCTCACCTACAGTAAGGTGACTGCATTCCCACAGAGGTCTTCAGTTACTCTTTTAACCCCAAACAGACATGGATTCAACCTGCATCCTCCCGTCTCTTTGTCTGCGCTCTGAAGGCTACCCATTACGACATTACAAACATCGATTCGACATATCACAAGACCTCTCCCGTCCAGGATTCCATTTCTCTACTGAAGACACCGCACACATGCTCCTATCTTAATCCTTACACTTACACTCACTCCTGCACTCACCTTTTAATATATACACACAGTATTACAAACTCCTTGATTTACGGTACCGCCCCATTAAGTGCTATCGGAGCTCAGCAGTAGGGGTACCTGAGACAAGAGGGTAAGACAAGGCAACAGCTAACTTCAGGTAACTAGTTATGACCAATTCACAGACAAGAGGGTAAGACAAGGTAAAAGCTAACTTCAGGTAACTAGTTATGACCAATTCACAGTGTCCCTTGCTATCCAGAGATCATAAATGACTCCATCCTGGGAGCAACAACAACAACAAAAAATGTGCCTTTCGTTAGGGAACAACAGAAAAATATGATGGATATAACTTTCAAGCCTTTCGTATAAGTTGGTGGGAATAAGAAGTGCCGAGCGCGATCACACATAAAATGATATCTCTGACAGCAGCACGAGTTGCCGATGTATAGCCAGGGTAACGAAGCGTCAGGTTTTTCTCGGGTCAGAAAAACCCGAGTACCAACATAGCACGACACACAGAGCGACACACTTCTGACCGTATCATCATTATGGTGTCTACGGAGATGTTTCCACCCCCCCGCAGCCCTCCACACTGCCTCCCCGTGCAGCTCATCTGGAAGTGAGGGTGATAAGTTGTGTAACAACTCCGTGGGGAATCTGCCCGTCTACATGTCTGCTGACCTGTACAGTATATTCGCTAGTGTCATATCAACTACCTTTCCTTCTATCTAGATTTACAGTTTTTTTTACAGTCAGAGATGTGAAGCTGCGTCATAATCTGTCCATATACACATGTGTTCCCTTGACTCCTACACATTACCTTCTGTTTCGTGGAGACGACCTTCTCCCTGCTTCTCTATTCACATGTTCATTGACACTGAAAGTAAAACTCTCTATACATGTTACGCTTACGGAATACGCATTCAGAATACGCATTCACATTCTCAGACTAACCATTAACGCATCATGCTCTGTGAATGATTCACCAAACTCAATAATCTTGTATCAATCTTGTGATACATCACATGATCACAACCGTTATGCACGTTCAGGTACTCATGTATCCAACATACTCACACAGTATGGGTTATACACTTCAGCTGTAAGCTCAGCTGTATTAATGAAACTCACTGGTTTTCAATGAGCGACTGAAACTGGTTCTAAGGCCCGCTCTACGCGCTCTGTCTCATAGGCCCCGTAGCTGGGAGTCAGCTCCAGATGTTTTGCCCCGGGCCCCCCGGCTCAACGCACGTTGGGGGCCTCGAAATCGGTGCTCTGTCCCGAGCCCAGCGCTCGAATGTATGTTGGAGCCCCGCAGTTAGCGTGTTCTGTCTTGGGCCACGTGTACAGTGGGGACCCACGCTCGGTGTTCTACCTCAGGCCCCGCACAATCCTAAGGCTGGCCCTGTTCCTCTCTCTCTCTCTCTCTCTCTCTCT
>JAUUDY010208570.1:0-12752 GCA_032361765.1 Panulirus inflatus
TTACCTTGTACAATACTTGATATTCCATTACATAAAACCACTTTCCTATTCAAAACTCTCATGCATATCTAAGGTTCTCATCTGTGATCCTTTATATATCAGAATACATCATAAGCAGAACTTCCAAAATCTGACACTCATATCAATGATACCAGATATACTAACAGTTTTCGAAAAAAAAATCCACCATGGTTCCCTTTATCCACCTTTTGGACACAAACATTAACCACCTCCCGCAACAATTTCTAACAATTCTAAACCACTAAAGATTTTGGAAATTCTAATACAAAAATTTATATGTACACAAACACAAAGGGAAGAGCAATATAAAACTCTACTGCCTCAGTGTTAGCTTCCCTCCCTGGTCCAGCATCCTCTGAGAAAATGAATCCTCTTCATGTACTAGGAACATGTGAGCAAACTAGAAATAATCCAAAATTTAATCTAGAGGAAAACTGACCCTGCTTATTCTATAAATCAAACTGACATTTTCTTCAGATTCTAATTTTTTTCTTTCCCTTTTTCCCTGTTTAATGCCATCACCACAGCAGAGTACATGCAAATCTCCGCCTTAAACAAGGGAAAATTAGTTATCTCTCTACTTTGTCTTCAAATTGTTCAAAGTAAAGCTGATTAAACAATGAAATGCAATATTGTATCAACAGATGCTATCTGGTCACCTCTGTGCATGAGCAAAGATCTATTCATGATGTCTTATGCTCTAAAAATGTAATGGAAGGCTTCTAAGTGCATTACAGATGAAACTTCATATTTGATGAAGTTACAAACTTCTTAATTAAATGCAAAGCTACGAATATAAAGTCACTTTAAAGAAAACATAACTTTCTGTTTTCAACAGCTAATGAGCAGGATGGAACTTCATTACAAAAATTATCACATTAAGTAACATGAGCAAACTTACTGAGTAATGCCTCCTAGTGGCTAAAGCACATGTGAGATGGCTTGTATGATATGCTGTGCAATGAGTATCAACGTAGAAAGGGAGATCAAGGGTGCATTCACCAGGATTTCTTAGATGGATAACGAGGTACGGGGAGGGAAGACTTGGGCACAAGAGCCACAGTTTATTCACAAAATCAGCACAACCATAGATTCCTAGGATTCTGAAAGCACTTATAATAATGAACACAATCAGTATGCATAATATAGGCAACTTCTGCCACCCTTATTATGCCCTCCTGTTTATTGTCTTGAAAAAATTATGATTTTGCTTGGTGCTGTACTTGACCATGTATGTTTCCTAAGCACTGAATCCTCAGCTTTGGTCAAACTGTTGGTCAAGCTGACGCACACAAGATATTATGATAATGCAGAATTATTAACTGCAACAGTAAGATTATCTGTTTCAAGGAGAGGAGTGGGAGGTGGGGTCATGGGCATTGTGGCACAGCCATCATCATGTAAAGGTGGCAATTTTCTGGCACCTACCTCTGTAGGAGGACCAAAGTACTGCCTGGCAGGAGCAGCATGATGAGGACTTGATGGAGTAAGCGGCTGTGGGAGTTTGTGAGCTGTTTCTTGATGTAGAGATGAGAGCTTACATGGAGAATCAGAAACTGACACATTGTAGACATCTGGCTTTATCTGCTCGGAAGGATTCTCACACAGTGTATCTGAGCTAACACAAGTCGGTGTGTGAACAGAAAGTCCTTCATTAGGTTTCTTTTTGTTCACACATATACTCCCGGTTAGCTCAAGGGATGGACTGCTACTACTAGAAGGGGCTACTGCTCCCACAGTACACCTGCTGGTTACTATCTGAGGCATCTGACGGGCACTATCCTCAGAGTTTTGATGAGTAAATGGCAAATCAGTGTAAGAATGGATGGCCTCTGACACTTTAGGTGGTGCTACTGTTGTTGTTGTTGTTGTCTGGGCTGGGGTAGAATGAGTCATAGAAACACTTGGGGTCAATGGCCACTGCATTATTAAAGGAGCCGCCCAATGGTAATATGGTGCTACTGTTCCCCCATACTGGCAATAAGGCATCACTACTAGTGGCTGTTGATTCGTGAACCCATACATTGTCTGCTCTGTTCCATTTCCAGGAAACAGAGTTAGGCAATGATTGGATGTTCCATTCACTGCCTGGGTTGGGCTGTTCGAAGAACTGTTGGTCTTGCTGCTGGAGGTACTGATAGTTATAGCACTGGTACTGTTGCTGCTGTTGGTTACTACTGTTGAGCATGAAACTGTATCCTTGGGTTGAACTGTAGAGGTGCTGGTATGTGATGCCTTCGGTACTGTCTCGAACATTTGGGGGTGTACTGGGGACTGAGGAGCTTGGGAAAATTGCTGTACTTGGATTCCTCCATGTGTCAAAGATTCGCTGTGTGGAGAGTAACTCAGGTGAGGCAGCAACAAAGCTTCTTTGTTGTTGTTGTTGGCTGTAGTGTTCCTGGTGTTGAATGAGTGGGAATGTGGAGGAGTTGGAGTCCACCCAAGTGATGCCCATGATGGGGACATTAGTCGGCGAGGTGGCTGCTGAGTTGCAGGATTGCCAGGCAAGGCTGCCACAGCCCCATGGTGAGGACACAAGGAGGAACTCCCTGGATGGGACCCCCATCCTAGACCCTTTCCCAGTGCTGCCATTGGTATCCACCCATTCCAGTCTCCAGTCCCAGCCACTTTGCTCTGTATACTGTTGCTGTTGGTCATCATTTCCATACAACACCCAGCCACATGGAATGGCTGATTGCTTACACTTGGACTCCCACTTTGCTTTGGTGTCTGGTTCATTTGTCTGTTGCTTTCTTGGTCTTGCATTCCTTTCTGTGAACCGACCTCCTGTCCTTTTTTCTTGTGATCTGTTAGTCCACTGTTCTTGGTTGTTTTGTTGTGGGTGCTGGGCCAGTTGTTGTACACTGTGTTGTTGGTAAAAGCCACAGTACTGCTGGAAGTGCTGCTGCTGGGGTAGCCGTGAACGTAAGTACCTCGGCGGGATGTCTGCTGGGTACTGGGAGGTGTGCTGTCGCCGTTTCCCCCACCCACCTTGCTACCCTGCCACACATTACAAGTGGTCAACAGATAAACTCAAAATTATTTTCAAGTAATAGAGAACATGGAGTCCCTGGTGTAATTGAGAATGGGGAAAACTTGTAAAGTTGAGTGTTGGGAAAGCAATGATCACGAATACATAATAAAAAAGTGCATACATTACATAAGTATATGTTAGCGAGTGGGCTTGCAAGTCAGTGGGCATTATTGTACTGAGCTCAATGATGTGCTAAAGGAAAGAACGTCAATGTGCTGGAGGCAAGCGTGGAAGTTTGTGGGAGAATAGAGAGAAAGAAAATGCAGGAAAGGTAAGAGATGGGGTGAGATAGTCCTGAACAACTTCAGAAGGAAAAAGAATGCTTCTGGAAAGAAGGGCATAACATAAAGAGGAACAAGAGAACAGACCAGGGCAACATTATGAGGAGCAGATGGGGTAGTCATAACAGGAAAAGATCTAAGGACGAGATGGAGAGAACATTTTCTAGGACAGCTAAATGCATCTGACAAAAGGGAGGCACAACATGGTATGTTTGGTTTGAAGTGACCATGGTGAATGTTATGGTAAGATATGTGGGTTTAGTAGTACAAGATGATGCACAGATGAAGTTATTGCTTCAGAAGTTGGTGGAATTTCTTCAGTTTCTGAAGTGGTGACACTGCTGTCGATTGCTATTAAAAAATTTCACAGCCCATGATGAGGTGCTTGCATAGTGCCCTGTATAAAATACATGGGGGTCAAAAATGACTGTTCAAATTACGGAGGTATAAGACAGTTCAGCGTACCTAGTGCGGTGCATGAGAGGGTGGTAGCATACACTGAGAATCTATTTGGGGTGGACCAATGTGGGTTAAGGAGTAACAGATGTAAATATTACGTTTTTCTTCCAAAAATTTGAGAAATTCTTTACAAAATGCAGAGGAGTTTTTACCAGAAGAGTAAGAGCATTTCCCAGTGAATATAGGTCTGTGTCAAAGGTGTTTGATGTCCCCATGGCTATTCAATCTGCTCATAGACAGGGTCATGAAAAGAGAGATAAGCATACAGCATACATACTAGGGCTTGAGAACAGAGCCAGTTGCTGTTTGCAAATGATGGTGCTCTAGTGGCAGAGTCCACAGAGAAACTCAAAAAGCTGTAGTCAGAGTTTGAGAAGTTGCAAAAGGAGGAAGAAGAGAGTTAATGTGAACAAAAGTAAGACAATAAGTGCTTCGGAAAACTAGGGGTGAATATATTAGCAAATGAAACCATTGGGGTGAAGCAAGTAATAGGATGGAAGACTGAGCATGCATTAAGGAGTAAGAGTAAGGAAAGGTTGAGGTCAATAGGTAAAAAGATGGGATGTTTGATGGTATATTAGTCCTCACAAGAGTATAAATGTGAGTGCTGGGCTGAGAATGCAAAGGAAAGAGTGTGTGGATATGTTGAAAATTAAATGCCCTCAGAGGAGTAACAGTGTGAGGACTGATCTTATGAAGAACGAGTGCTGGTGAGAAGTGTGGTAGCAAGCCTGGCATGACTTACAAGGGCTGACCATGGTGGCCTAAAATGGTTCAGGTAAATACAAAGGATGCGAGTTACGAATGATACAGAATATGTATGTCACAAAGGAGGAAGTAATGAGAGGCGTGACTTGAGGATACAGAAGGATGTGAAGGAGGCTTTGGGGTATCCAAGACTGAATGAGAAAGAATGAACTAAATACATGTGGTAAATGGGGAGGGGCATGTGCTTTTAATGGGTTGAACCTGGAAAGATGAAGCAGTAAAGATAATCTATGGAGTAGTCTGTGGGGGCGGCTGTGAATGACGGGTCGTCTCTTCAGATTAAATGAGGCCAATGTTTATTTGTTCCCGATTCTACCTTATTATAGCAAGCAAGGTTTTTAGGTATGAACAATAAAATTAAGTATATGAACTAACTAATTTTCTATGTCCTTGCAACACTATCTAAATCTTAAATTATCTCTGAAAACTACAGCAAAGAAATTCCATATTTCTGTATATTAAGAGGAGGGGAGCAAGGAAGAGCACAGGGATGAGAAGGGCAACATGGAAGAGCACAGGGATGAAAAGGGAAGCAAGGAATAAGAGGTGTCAAGAGGAAGCAAGAGATGAGAAGGAAGTGGAAATGAGTCAAGTGGTGAACAGATGATGAAGAGAGAAAAGCATCAAAAACTTCAACAGCACAACTTAATCATCACAACCACTGTCAACACTAATGCCTGAAACAAGATATCTGTCATGCTATTCCACTCAGCATGCTTAAGTACAAAAAAATGAGAAAAAAAAATGCATTTGACTAAAAGGGAACACATACTAGTCAGATGTTCAGTACGCATACTGTGTCAAAGGAATGACACTGATATTCATTCTGTTGCATATAAGGATAAAAGGTTTGGACAAACTCTCCTACCATGGGAGGACCGTGTCCAGGACCTTTTGCCCTGGGAGGAGAGTGACCATGTTGTCCTGCGAGGGAAGGACAATGCCCAGGCACTCCTACCTAGTGAGGACAGTGTCCCAGCTGTCCTGTTCATTGAGGACAGCTTATTCTTTTAACTCATAACCACTCCAGACAGACAGACAGATATTTTTGAAAGCTGGGCAAATCTTCTACATGGACATTTATGCATAAAGTTTCTTGCGCACCAAGCCCAGGTGGTGGCTGAAGTGGCAGTGTTAGAAAATTTCTCCCCATAGTCAACCACCCTTAAGCCATACCAATAACAGACCATTTCTGTGAATTTTCAGAGACAAAACTGAGCAACTTGTAGCTAGATTTGGAGGGACTGGCAGAGAATGATCCTGAACTATGTGACAATGATCTTAGATTATGTGGCAAGTGATTTTACAGACAGTGACTCTTTCAGCAAATAAAGTTGACTTGGATGAGGCCAGTGAAAGTTTTGTAGTAAGATTGGAGGTAGAGCTGCCTTCTGCTAGTGGCCTGATAAAGGTGAGGCATTAAAGGCTAAATTGTAGTGCAGAAGTTCACCAATTATGGAGACTTTTGCCATGGCTTTTCCCTTGCAGGAGTTCCTTGAGGGATCGAATGTCAAAAATACAGACAGGTAGACAAATAAAGGACGTAGCGTTGGCAGCACCCATCTGGCCTTGTCAAGAATACACAAATGGTGTGGCTGACAATTCTATAAATTTTATAAATTTGTAATGAAAAATCATCAATGAATCACATTCATCAAAACTATTTATTATATAATATAAAATATAATAATCAGTGATAAATTTTTCGGTGTCGGTAAAATAAACGATAAAACATGTATAGTGGCAACTTACTTGACACTCAAGCCTCAGTCCACACTTTTTAGCAAGTTGTGCTCAAACATCTACAAAACTTCTGCACATAATTAGAGTGAAAGTCAACCAAATATACCTCTAAAGTGATTTCCTTTTCACTGCTACATGAATATCTAAGTTTAAATACATTTTTCAAGCAACTTGAGAAATTCAAATTTAAGGGTTAGAGGAAATATTCAACAGTTAAAAGGATAAAGCAAACTAAAAACATTACATGAGAAACTGCACATCCAGGTGAGGCCAACAATTAAGTGAAAGGAGCAACAGGATACCTCATGATCAGAGGGGAATAAATGTAACATTTACTGGAAAATGTGTAGAGTCAAATATAAAATGCTCTAAAATTCTTTCCCATCTAGCAAAATGACTTTCAATAATGGCTAATGAAGATTTTTTTTAAAATTAGCATCTTACCTCAGCTGAGTTGTTATTCTTATCCACTGCTAAGGTGGTCTTAGGGGTAACTGTGGGATTATATTTAGACTTCCCACTTGCTGGTGTGGATTTTCCAGCCACAGAAAGAGGCTTGATCTGCAGCAGTGAGTCATGTGTTCTCAGCATTTTAGTGGATGTGGAGGTAGTAGTGGCTGTAGTTTTAGTAGAAGAGGTGGAGGTAATAGTGACTGTAGTACAAACTGTGGTGGTGGAAGTGGTAGTAATGGCGGTGGTAGGTGTGGAGGGGCAGGCCAGGGTGAGGGGGGTGGAGATGAGAAGTGGGCTTCCCATAGCAGAAGCTGCGGTTAAATCCCCTTGTGCTGGGCTGCTGGGCTCAACCAAACACTGCTGGGGACTACACTCAGGCTGCAATAAAATATTACATAGGGAAATCTTATTACAAATTTTTCATTATTAATCTTAAAGATATCACAGTGGCAAAAGTTAATGAAATTCTTTGCTTATTAGATTATCATCATCTATCTATCTATATCTATGATGCTCATTCCCTTTAGGAACTCCATCAAGAGTGTGGCCATGGCAAAAGTCTCTCTGTAACTGGTGACCTCCAGTGCTGCTGCTTTGCTTTTAGTGCCTCTCCCTTAACAGGCCACTGGCAAAGGGCAACCTTAGTGCAGTATTTCCAGACACTTCTACCTAATATTCTTACCTAATGCTCCAACCAACTACTACTATCTAATGCTCCTGCCTACTACTATGAGCTAATTTTTCTACCTAAAGCTCCTGCCTACTGTTCATACCTACTACTTCAATCGATTACTCCTACCAAAGCATGAGTTGTACGAGTTAAGTGCTCTCATGGGATAAATTTGATTTAACACTTTTCTATCAATTTAAAGGAAATGTCACTACTTATTTTCTAAATACACATTCGCTATTTCTCACGTCAAGAACCGATGACTGAGCCTTCAAGGGAAAAATCTTCACTTGGCCCCATTTTCTGTTCTATCTTTGATAAAGTAAAACCAGTGGGAAGGATTTCCAGCCCCTGCTCCCATCCCTTTTAGTTGTCTCCAACATGCAGGGAATAAGTGGGATTTTCCTTTTTTTTTTTTTTTTTCTGCCATACTTCAGCCAGTGTTCATAAAAGTTGACAAATGTCTCAACATTATAGCCCCAACTCTTCAACTCTATATGTGCATGAAATTTGAGCTTTTACCAATTTTTGCTCATCGGATCAATAAAAGCAAAATTTTAGCTTTTTTGCATTTCTTGGTAGTACTTCAACCAATTTTGAATGAAAATGTCTTTCCCTTTCCCATACATTGTCATCAGCAAACTGAGAGACAACTCTGTTTACCTAAGAGATCACAAGTTATTAACTAACTTTTTTTTTTTTGATAGCAGTCATAGTATTGTGAACTTTCAGTATACATGGTGAACAGTGTTCAGGTACTTCATTTCTAATTAGTATGCATACACATTTTTGTCCTTCAGGTGATAATGACCATAATTCTATCATAGTCAAAGGTCACAAAAGAGGTGGCTCATCTTCTGACCCATTTTTCTATACAGTTTCAAGTAATGCATCCTAGACCTGGCACAATTATCCCTTACTATGATTTCAACATGCTCAACCTGTTTTGGTCATAATGAATATTTAGCACAAAAATATACATTCAAAATGCATTTGCTTGTATAACCAAATTTTTCTATTTACTCAAGTTCCTGTTACAAGAATTCTAAGGATAATCTAAGATGCCAGTGAATGATAAAAACCACAGTGGAGCCTTAGACCTGCATCTTTAAAAAATGGATGGTATCACACCAATCATGACATCAATTTAACCAACTGCATATATTTTGTGTGTTTTCAAAGTGCTGTTTCTCTGTGTGCTCACAAATTGCATCTCATACATGTTGCTACACCATGGAGAACCCTAAATACAAGAGAAACTAGAGTGACCAGTCAATTATTTTGCAAAATATCCTTGATAAGTATCATGCTAACAAAACATGGCAAGAGAACTTTCACTTGTAAAAGTGGTAAATGAATAACTAAAAAAAAATGCAAACTTGTGTCCTATTACTTTGTTCATGTGGTTGCTATTAAAAGCTATCAACATAAGTTAACTATAAAGTTAGGAACTACTTGCACTGCCACTGTCAACTTTAATTTTCGCAATCATTTTTGCATTAACATCTTGTTTTCTTTTTTCGAAACATTGTTAATCTAGATTTCTTAATTTTCTGACAGTTTATCTTTAGGGTTTCCTGCCAATGATAGACAAAGAACAAGCAAATACTATATTAATGGTACAGGAAGCAGAAGATAATGGCAAAGCAAAAGCAGGCAAAGGTAAAGCAAAGGCAAGGTACTTTTCCCAACACTTTTAACATACAAACCCAAAGATCCAATTACGTATGTGTATTTACACACAAGCTTGCATCGCACATCCAAAGAGTACATGCTTTAGTCACTGTCTTTTAATTTGGACAATATTTTTTCACACGTTCAATGTTTCCTGCATCACGGGATAGTGGCAAGAACACACAAAGAACAACCTCAATAGCTCATACCCACTCTCTAGCTGTCATGTATACTGCATCAAATCCAAATCCCCCTCCCCACACTCTTTATCACTCCTGAGGCCATATTGTTGCTCTGCAGTCTGATGCTCTGTGCATGCTACCAGCCAGTCATCCACCACACTCCCCTAAGACTTACCAAGTATACTCAATAAACTTGCACCTCTGTAGATAGAACATGCACAGGTAGTAGTTGGTAAGCAGCCAACGACTAGGGAGGTATATTACCAGTGCTACCCACATGGGTATCAGGAGGGTTAGTGACATCTGCATAGTGAACCAACACTTCAGTGGTTGTAAAGTTGCACTCCTCTGATCCATGTAGTTGTCTTTTCTTTCTTTTTCTCTTACATGTGAATTAATAACGTTCTGTCTACAAATGCTTAATCTCTCCTTGTCATTTGTAACACTTAACAACATTCAATTCGCACAGCTTATTCCTCAACTAGATTTTTCTGCAATGAGCACTACACGCTAGCCCTACCTTTTGGCAAAATGGTAGAAGCAGTAGACAGAAGTAGTAGGTATGGACATTTAGGTAGTAGGTATGGACATTTAGGCAGGAGCATTTGTTTGAAACATTAGAAAGTGGTAGTGGGTAGGAGCATTAGATAAAGTCATCATTAGGAGCATTATGTAGAAGCCTCTGTAAACACCACACTAGAGTTGCCCTCTCACAGTGGCCTGTTAAGGGTGAGGGACTAAAGGCTAAGAAGCAGCACTAGAGTTCTTTATTTATGGAGACAGTTGCCATGGCCACCCCCTTTGAAGGAGTTTCAACTGGAACTGGCATTGATAGATGGGTATAATTAGCATTTTGTCCCAAAATGAACTGTGAAATGGCAGAGTGGGTGAAACTTAATATTTTGAGATGGTTTAGGCATGTGGAAAGAATGCAAGATAGGAAGTTTACAAAAAGAGTGCATGATAGTATGATTAAAGGGGTTGGTGTGAGAGGAAGACCACCTATAATAAAGGGAAACTGATTGGAAGAGTATTGGACGGAGAGGAATAGTGAAAGAATGGGTGAACTGATGTATGTATGGGAAGCACATAAAGAGACTTCTGCTGTGCCCACCCCTTTGATGGGAGTTCCTGAAGGCAACGGCATCAGAGATATAGACAGACAGATAGAGATCAAGTACAAACAAGTGGAGTGATGATTACTGTAAGGGATTCAGCAACAGTTGCCAAATCACAGGTAATGCATATTTTACATGGCCTTGGGATTTTCAGCATGAACTCAAGCTTAATATCTATCTCAGCATTCCCTAACAACTTGAGCCTAAACCTCTCTCTGCATTCCCTCCTAGTAAATTATGAAGAGCAATCTTTGGTGACTTTTAACCATGAAGCACTCTTTACTTCCTTACTGAAAAACATCCCAGTTAGAAGTCTTTTCTAAAGTAAGCATGTCTCATCCATACTAAACACTTGACGTGTGTAACCTCCTCCTACAATAATTTTCTCTAAATAAGAACTACATAACAAGTAAAACCAGAGATGACTGTTATGAAAGTGAGCGCTGAAATCACGAACATTTCTGTAATAGTAAAAGCCAACCACCAGTGACTGGGATACAAAACATTTACCCAAAGTGTGGGACACAAATCAAAGTATTTTGATATAGCATTATAAAATGCATGATGACCAAAAACCACCTAAGATATCTTGAAATATTTCATAATAGGAAAAGAATATTTAAAGGGCAAACCTCCAAATGCAGAGCTAATGTTCTGAGGAACCATTTAGGTGAAATAAGCCTCCCTCTTCCCAAGCAGAGAAGGAATACATGTGCAATGGAGTTAAATAGCATCACTGCACATCCTAGGAGGCACTGGCTGGCCACCACACAGATATAGTACTTAATGTGCACACTTTTGTTTCCTTATATATGCCATTCACAGAAGCTAAGCAACTTTCATTAGAAGAAGGAAAATGTAAATATTGATTTTGTGGGTAGAGTATTTTCAGAAAGCAGTTTCATATAAGAGACCTTCTGCATACAGAGTCTTAAATCAAATAACAATATGATGCCTAATGAGTGAGACTCACCGAATCTCTTCCAAAAGGTTTGGAAAAATATATCTAACACTAAAGCCAACTGAAAAGCCTGAGAGAACAATATGAGGAAAGTCGTGCCTACTGTCTGATGCTGTTCACTTGCATGAGATGATGTTTCATTCACATATGCTAAATGATGTCATGTCATGACATGTCTGCAACTTAAAATTTTTTCTATGAATTTTTACTTGTTTTAGACACTCAAGATGAAACCTACAAGTGCTATATGAAAATTCTGTGCAAGAAGGCTGTATGTTTCCATAATAAGTGTGAAAGGACCTCTTAAACTACACAACTTACAGTGAAAGATACATGAAAACAGAGTCTGCCAAGTTCAAGAGTAATTAATAAAAATTCTTAATAGGCCTTAACTGACTATCCTTCTCTCTACTCTGATGCTGTTAGCTTTCAATATTTCAGCTAAAACAAATCACTTAACATCCAAATTCCTGACACCGTCGACAAAATCTTGTATTGCACAATGAATAATCTCTATGAGCATTCAGTGTTGCATACCTAAGGAAATAAATATATCAAGTAATGACAACTGATGAATCTTAAATTCTAAAATGTGTTAAAGAGGCCAAGCAAGCTTGCATATTTTTATCATGCAGTATAATTCAAGCCCTTAGACAAAATGCCAAGCTAAGCATATTCACAACATGCAAACACGATGAGATAAACTAAAATCCTCACAATGTTGGAAATGGGGACTGCTCAATAGGTTCTGTCAGGTACGATGTACGCTGGCGAGGCTTGTGTGTACATTCCATCACTGGATATATAACTGCCAGCAGGCTGCTGCAGTATAGGAAGAATTATTAGAATATGCACACATTTCAAATAATTGAAAAATCACTTACTAAGTAAATCAGGATTAACATCCATTTCCAAATTCAGTACCAAAGAAGCCTTCAAATATCTATAATGAACATTTGTTAAGTGTCCTTGTTAAGTGTCCTTTCTGTGTATCTATTCGAATGGCTGAATTAACTGGATAACTCCATTTTATGAATGGAAACCTAACTTTTCTGAATTATAAAATTCCTTATCTCCAAATTCTTTCAGAAAAATCTTTGCAGACGGCATGGACCTTGTACATAATTTACTTTTTTCACCTTTAACTATCCTATGGGCTGTGTACATTTTTAATTTTCAAAAACAGCAAGCCTAATAACTGGCTCACCAAACAGAGCACCTGTGTCCAATCTATGAACTAAACTCACAAATTCAAGCCTCATGATTACTTGTACCAATAAACCTTAACCTTGCTGTAATATGCAATGAATATTTCAACCTTAAACAGTAAGATAAAATTTTGAATACCATAACACTACAGTGTATCCCCTTTAAATATATCATGGGTA
>JAUUDY010208681.1:0-12750 GCA_032361765.1 Panulirus inflatus
TCCTTCAATACACAAAAGTTTACATTCACATGAAAAAAAATACTATACAGTGCTCCGGCCAACCTGTCACCCTCGTACGTCGATATCGTACTGTACCCACCACTTGTACGCTCTAGACTTGCCTCCACCCTAACTCCCAGGCATAATCCACTCACCCATGCTTAAATCTTCCTCCCTCTTATTTGTAGCTAAACAAGTCAAGATCTGGAAGTTAAAGAAAATAATCATGTGCCGTGAAGAGGTCTCCCTTGATCACCCCAGCGCTCAGTGGTAAGGAGAACCTTGAGCCTCCATGGTGTGACTGACCCCAACAGACACTACGATCAATCTGCCGGTTTTTTTGCGGCAAATATAAAAAGATAATCAGTCAAAGGACGGCGTCAGCAGTCGAATCGTGCCATAATACCAAGTGATAACTTTAAGTCTTCCATGACGGCTGACGGACGGTGAACCCTCGTTCAGTAATCAGTAAATCCTTTATCTAATCTGCGTTATCTCGGCCGGAGGAGATACCACAACAGAGGCTAAAGTAAACGTCCCAAACACTCAGCCAACCTAGCACCACAACACCTTCCCTCTACAAGCCTGAGGCGCTCTTACAAGTGGAACGCTTCAAACACGCACGTCACGACTCCTTAAATATTACTATATGCTTATCCGACCTGGCCTGGCTACCATCTGTGCTCATCTCTCACTAGTCTGTGAACCGATTGAAAGAGAGAAACGCCTATTTATTTAGCACTCATGCAAAGTCTCGCATGAATACCGGCGTAAAAACTCTGGAGGACCTTTTCAGAAGGACGGAACCAACCTAATGACAGCAAAAACGTGTACCTGCTGGAATGTGGAGAGGGGTACCAGCTGTAAACATATCATTTGCTACCCATTCATCTTACTTCTATAGTACATACCACCCTCAGGGGAGGCTGCCGCTAGAGTTGGCTAATCCTAATTCCAGGGGGCAGGTAGGCAGGGGTCCAGGCAAAGCCCAGGCTGCGCCACTAAACACACAGCAACACACCCGGAGCTCAGTCGAACCCCTCATCATCAACACCGCACGAATGTCCTCAACCGACAGGAGTCCCTCATGCAGGTCCCACGCTCCCTGACGCCACCTCACTCTCACCACCAGCACACTGGTCCTACATCCTCCCCCCACACACACAACCGTTCCTCTCCCTTCCCACCATAATCCTTGATACACTAACCTCTTCGGGCCATCGAACAGAGGCCTAACCGCCCTCCTTAAGCCTTCCTAACAGAGTGACTAGTCTCGCTCGCATCTCTGCCTAAAAATTTTCAATTTCAATTTTGCTCGAAGGGACGAATTTATTAGGCAACGGCTCACATCTTGTGTGGGGACATTCCGACACACAACAGGCGGAGTGATACGCACACAGCTGATGCGCCATTGGTTACATCAACCCAAGCGCAGATTCATGCTGGTGAGCGTTCCCTGGGTACGTACACAAGTGAGCAGACTAAAGAGGTGCAAAGCCCCAGACAATTAAGTTTCTCCGCCCCAAGAGCTGTGGTCCTCCCAGGTAACGTCAACACTACAATAGCACAATCCTCCAACAAACCAATCAGCTACCTGATTGCTTTCTGACCTTTCTATTCGCAGTCAGGTGTCCAGCCAGCCTGCTGGGAGAGCTCACTGGCCACAGTCATCCTAGCAGAGGTATATCGAAGGCAGGCCACAATACTACGGCAATCGTCTTACCGTGAACCTTGTCGCCGCGGAGGCGTTGCCGCCACAGTCCCCACACCCACAACTAATACCCCACACACCCAACACCACCACCACTGACCCACACAAGCACCATCGCCATGTCCCACATACCTACCACCATCACTATCCCACCATAACTGCCCCATACACCCACCACCACCACTGACCCACACACCCTCCACCAACACTGCCCAACATACCCACCACCACAGCTTCCCAACAAAAGCACCATCATCACTATCCCACACACCCACCATCATCACTATCCCACACACCCACCACCACCACTACTTTAGCCCGCCTCCCGCCTCCTGCTGAAGCAGCAAGACACTATCTTGCAATTAATGAGGAATGCGGCCGTGATGTTCCTCACACGAAGCAGGGATGGATGTTGTGACGGGCGGGGTGGGCATCTGCAGGACCACACCTCCGCCAACAACCACCTCCCACCTTCAAGCAACTGACAAGATGGAACCAATACATCAACCCGAGCCACTAGATGGTCATGTGAGCCAGCGACACACGCCTTGCCAAACAAACGTCAATTAAAATTAAATCGTCCGCTACTGAGACTTGCCGGGCGGGTGTGCAGCCACTCAAGTGAAGCAGCATGGCCGGGGCCACGGCCAACGCCACCATATAATCCAAGAGCGACACTCGTGCGGCCACTTGTTACCTGCGGAATGCAATCAGCAGCTGCCACCACGGCCTGGCGCTACCCTGACGCCCGTCTCCACACAGCGCCAAGCCTGCATCTGCCGGGACGGACCAGAACTCCGAAATTATCTTCATACTCCCGCCAGCGACTTCCGCACTCTAGCTGCCCATCCAACACTCCCCAGCTAGTACCACTACTCTACTCCCGACCACATCTTCATCACAGGCTGCGATCAAATACCACCTCTCATCTGACTTGACTGATTTGAACCCGTATCGCAGGCAAATTTACTACGCACCCCATTGCTCATCCTGTGAGCGGTAGCGCAAAGGAATTACAGCCCTCATCTTCTCCTAATATTCTTGCCTTTTCTTACACACCAACTAAATTTTTCAGTGAGCCGGACACACCGGGTTAATTTTCAACCCTTCCAAGACACACGAGTCTACCTATAACATAGTCAACCCGAGCAGCAATGAGTTTACCTTCAATTAACGTACACTTTACGCTGGTTTCGGGGTCTATCCTCTAACCACCGCACTTAAAAAGTCCGCCACCAAGCTTCCCTGGTGAAGGTCCTGATGTCCCAAATCTGTTTGATCCTCTGGGTCTAATCTGTTGTATATTGTGTACCCTACCTGGTCTGGTTCACCTTGCAAAAAGCTGTCCAGATGTTTTCAGAATATGTCTTAGGGATCTTCCCATGGCGTTCCTCACACTCAAAAATGGTCGGCCTGTGACATCTGTATCATTTTCCCCTCATATTATCCACACCATCTCCGCTTTGCACTGCTGGGAAAATGCAAACGGTTCTTGCACACCAACTCCCCCGTCCTTAATTCCTCTAGCAATCACAGCCGTTTATCCCGGAAATAATACTGTAATACTAATGATAATAATACTAATACTGTAAATCAACAAAATTATTTCGCGGCCAACAAGACCAACCCACCAATATTGAGGCGAGAGGCGATAAATACGGGACTTTCCCACCCTACGTCGGAGAAGACAGTCCCCAAGCATCGACCCGGAAAAGTTCTTGGTAAGTTTAAGCAATCTTAGTTGTAGCGTGGAACGCTCAACCCCTTGAGCAAGACGATACGACCGACGACCCCTTAAGGGTCAGGTCGAAGGTCAAGCTATCATAGTACGTGTAATACCAAGTCATCTTCGAATTTCCGGGTTCCTTATTACATAACAATACAAAGGATTGGAAAAAGTAACAGACCGCTGGACCCTTCTGAGGTTGTTTGTGGATAACATTAGAAAAATGCATTTTTTTAACTATAGTAGAGCATAAAGAACCAGTTTCTAAACGAATTTATGGTACTGCTTTTAACTGTTCTTACTGGTAAATCATTTTATCTGTTAACAGTTCTGATGAAGAAAAAAGACTGCCTCATTCGAAGTAAAATCCGATTTATCTAGATCTATACAGCTGCTTAGATCGGGAGTGTCGAAGCCTTGATAATCTTGAAAGCCTGTATTAAATCACCTCCCAACACTCTCTTTTCTAAGCTAAATAAGTTAAGGTCGTGAGGACGGCTCTCATGGGATTTTGAATTTCTCTGTCTGGGATTTATCTTAATAGCTCGCCGCTGTGCTGTATCTTTTTCGTATGTCTTTTTTTTTCAAGTAGGTGATCAAGACTCTGTACAATGATCAGGACGGGGAACCAGCAGGAAATTGTAAAAATTGAGAATCAGATTATCATATTCGAATGTGGCCTAAGAAGCCTAAAATTCATTTTTCTTCTTTTACTGCTTATATGCACTACTTGCTTGGCATTAGCGAAGTCATCGAAATCATACCTAAATATCTTTTCCTCGGTAATACTATACGTCAACAGAGTTCATGATGTCTTCTCGTTTACACGGCTGAGTGTGTAAAAGTTTGTACTTATCGACATCAGATGTCATCTGCCACTGTGAGAATAATCTACGTCTGTGTAGACTTACCATTACTATAATCTGAATGTTTCTATGCGAGTGGGTCAACCAAGTCGAGTGTTCACATCACACCGTGGTGGGCGCCACAGACCAGGCTGTGTTGAGACAACGTTACATGCATGTGATCCCCAACTGCAGCTGCAAGTTCCACCCCAACACACTCCCATCAAGTGTCCTTGCCGGGGTTCCCTCCCTCTCCTACACGTCCTCCTGGAGGGATGCCATCGTACCGTCACACCTGCCATGACGTCAACTACTCCCCCAGACCTCACCACCAGCGTCGCCATCACCGAGAGAGAGGAAACAAAACGTGCTGCTAGCGTCAACATTGGGGCTCCAGAACCGCTAACATCGAGTACCGATCCTATAAACAAGACCAACGACTATTTACACCGCCTTACAAGCCATGAAATTAATGCCGACAGGTAAACACTCCAATGAAAACAATTCAATGCTGCAGCAGCACCCGTGAGCGGGCGTCTGGACGCGGGAGCCTGACTGAGGGTGAGAGGCACCTCCACAACCAGCGACACCCTCACCCACAGCCAGTCTTTCGCACAAGGGCGGCTGGATAAGTCTCAACAGCCTCAGGTAATGGGCACACGAGGGCCCTCTACCTCACACCCACGCGTGTTGCCCCACCTCACCATCCCCAACACACACACACATACACACACACACACGTGGGGCGGAAGGGTGGAGGGAGAGGGGCACGATTGTAAAACTCCCTCCGCGTAAAGTACAAATAGGTAGGTAATAACTCAATGGTCCCACATTACAGCTGGAGGAACTCACACGGCTTAATACTTTACTTACTGTAATGGGAATGAATCATGGAAGGTTGGCTCCGCGTCACGTCACCACCATCCTGCATCATCGCCGACACAGACCCGATCTTACAGCATCAGTACTAACGTTACCATACAAGAGGTTCGAACTGTATGCAGCCTAACCGACGGTTCTGCACACATGCTTACATCACATCCCTACACTTTTGATCATAAAATACGGGATGTAATTACTCGAATACAGAACTTCCTAAATATTTAACACGTATCAGTCTAATTCCCTCGGAAAAGTATATAAGACCAGTCTAAATGCTTATATAACTCCACAAACATCGTAAGCAACTAAAAGCATACAGGGGGAAGGAGTGCGGTAAAGTGCGCCAGGGGGAGCGGTAACAGTTCATCTGGTCAAAATTACAACGCCAACAGGATCCTTGCAGCACCCTCACACACATCCTCGCACGGAGGAACCACCACCCTTCTCTCACGCTCAGAAACAAAACAATTTGCCTGAAGATGAATGCGAATGGAGTATATCCGGCCTTGGTGTCGTAATCTTGCGTGAGGCGAGGACTCAAAAATTGCAAGAACAAAGAAACTACATGATACATCGACCATGTGAAGCAGGAGTACTGGAGGTCGTCTCACAAGTCATGACCATCAATCAAAGACACTGTAGACACGGTCCAGCTCACGTCCCCCTCCATCATTGAAGTAACAGACAATGAACAAACAACTAACAAATTTCAAAACAGAACAGTATTTACAAGCTAATATCTCTCACTGGTTGTCAGGCTTCAGTACAACTAAAAATATAACTGATGTCAAGGAGATTTATACTATTAGATTTGGAAAATTAAGATATTAAACAAATACTTGAGGCCAAAATAAGTGTCATGATGCCTGAAGGATTAGACCCACTGAAAAGATAAATTCTGAAGTTGATTATAACTATCCTTAAGAAAATATGTAAAACACATTTCAAGAAAAAGTCTAAGTTGGTGTAAAATAAGGAACTTAAAAGAAAACATCATGGAGGAACGAAGACGTAAAAGAACACTAACGGTGAAAATGCAAGCAATCAGAAAATGCATGAAAGAAAATACTTCTAATTTCATCTCGGTATGCTAGGAATTAAGCCTCTACCATCCACACAAATTCATAACCTACTCCAAAGTAGAAATAAAGAAACTTACAGGTTTCACACTTTAGCAACGTATACTTACAGCTACTCCCCGCCTAACCCCTAAACACAACACAGGCTGAACATATGCACACTGTAATGTCTCAACAAGCATTGAATGAACGCCCTCCCATCTCATTCTTAAACACTACTCCACCAGACATACAACCATGTTAAATTACACTCCCCACTATGTACGGGTTACGCTTTCTTTTCTGCGTTCTGGTCACCACTTATTTCTCCAACACGAGATACAACAGCGATTCAACAAATCACAAGACTCCTTGCGTTCAAGATGCAACTTCAACAATTGGATACCAATCATCCTCACCGAAATTTTCTTGCATTCATCACAAAGCCATAAACACAACACAACGCACATTTTGACCTGTGATCCCGCCCAGTGGACGTGGCCGACTTCCTGAGTGTTGTGGTAGCACAAAAAAAGGTCTTGATAGTAAGCAAGCTCTGATGCGTTAAATTTCTTGTACTTCGTTGATCTTTCAAGTGTCTGAATAAACAAAGGGGATGAGCGGATACCGTGCATGTGTACCGATGGATTTGGATGAAGCTAACGCAGGCAGCAGCGAGCGGGAGCAGCTATTTGATCTGCGGGTGTACACAACACGCCGCCGCAGGCGCGAAACATGATCCCTCCTGTGGGTCAAGCCAAGTGGCAGGCCTTTCTGAATAACGTGTCCTAACGACACAAGGATTATTCAACATTCCTTGACTCACTTTGCTGCCAAATTTAGTTAGGCTAAGACGTTTAGCATTCTTTTCTTCTTACGACATGGATAGTGAATTTGTTTCATTCGTTTATCGAGATAAGTCACTTTGAACACAGAACACAGATTTTCTTTAAATATCTATTCTTTCAGCTGGTTAGTCTAAGCAATAATTCTCATGAACGCACCACTTCTGTGAACTATGAAGTCATCATCGTAGATCAGTAAAATATAGCGGTGGCGAATCGAATTGTCGTTAACACTAATGGAATCAATATAGTCAATAGAACTCGATTTCACTGAAGGCAATTAATTTCAAGAACGATGAGATACACTCGGTTATCTTTGGTGTTGTTCTGTGAAACTTATAAACATAAAACAAAAAGATGGATTACCTGAAGATTCGTTCTCAAGCCTCCCAACGTTTTCCTAGGTTGTTAGGTTGGGTTAGATTTGGTTAGGTATGTACAAACCTAACTTAATTAAGCCTGGAACAAAAACGGATTGGGGAGGCCGAATCTAACCTAACCTAACCTACCAACGTAAATAAAAAGGTTGATCTAATTAGTAGGAGAAAAATCTTTACGTGATCCAGAAAGAGAATACCATGACTGAACACTTATCCTGACCTAGTATGCTTGAAAAAGATTGCCACCAGTGGAACAGCATTGCTAAATATAACGAATCCATTGATAAGATTTTCAGATACTTTTACGATTCCAATGACAGAGAATTTTCAGCAAAATCTTTAAGTTCGTCTTGCTGCTGAAGCTAACATTTACCCATAAATCATCACTGTAGTCACAGTAGTAAGTCGGCAACAACCACAACGTTTGCTAATATCAATGAAAAGTTCTGTGCCTGAATTCAACAAAGGGCAGTGTGCTGGATTTATAAGTTTCCACTAACCCTGCTAGTGTGGTCTCACCTGTAGTTGCAAGTCTGGAGGAGCTGCTGGGTTACCGTTGATGTCGTCAGTGTTGTCGAGGGGTGCACCACTTGCCTTGGTCACCTGTGACCCCTCTCCGACAACCCCAGGGGCGGCTACCCCCTCTCCCTCCATCTTCTCCTTCATGATGATAGTGATTCACGCATCCCTAACACAGTATACTTATCCTTCACGCACCACGCCACACTACACCTCTTTTCAGTTTTCTCGGGATATTCACCATTATCGCTGCACTCCCGCACATCAATACCACTCAATATTACACTAGCATGTATGTAGTGACTGACGCTGCGCGTACTGAAGCGATCACACACACGCACCAACTGTTCTCCAGGAGACGGTTCTGCTTATCTCTCAACAAATCAAGTCATAGAGAAGCGGTGCTGTGGGTCGAGCTATACTTCTTCTTGCCCTACGCATCTGTCTTCGCTTCTCATCCCACTTAATAGGTCAGAATGCATACTGTAGTGGCGACGAAGACTTTAGTGGCATACAAACTTCCTATGTCTAGCGATGGGGTTAGTTCAACCATCCACTGCGACGGCCGCAACTTCCACGTGTATCCAATGTTGGCAATGTTCTCCACCTTTGGCAATGTGGTTGTAGAATGTTTTCTCTCTTCTGGAATTAGATGCTCACGTCGTTACACTTTGTGAACCCGTGACTTTGCGAGTTACATTTTTTCACCACAGGCAGCAAGACTTCTGATGCAACGTTTGTGCCTTAGTTATCAAAATTTACCCAGCACAATGAGGTGGCACACTATCCGTCGCTTGAACACTTGTTAGGAATATTTTTTCTCAAGAATGCCACAGTATAAGGAAATATAAGTTACACGTGTCTCAAATCCAAGAGGAAAGCAAACCTCCCACCAACACTCACAACTGACAACTAATCAAGCTACCCAGCCGGCCGTTCCTTCGTTCACCTCTCGTGGTCATGTAAAAGATACCAACAACCATTTTATAAGTTTATTATTCTACAGGCTTACTCCCTTCAAAAGTTTATGCACTAACACACATGATTCTACATTACTCAATAAACAATATGCAATGGTAAAGATACTGATACAAATGGTATATACGAAAGAAATATTCTTGTTGGGAATTAAAAATCAGTAAATGGCCGACTGTACAGTTGCCGATGTGTATTTCAGCATCCGTCTCGAGTTTCCCTCTAGGTTATATTATGTAAACAAAGGAGCGAGTACGTTATAGATTTCAGTCAAGGAATTATTCATTCACAATTCTACCATATGATACCGAAATGATAGGAAATATTCGTTGAAACAAAAGAAATAATGAAGGCTAAACATTCACTGAATTTACCTGACTCGTACAATGATATAGAGATTTAACTGAAAACGCTGAGCCATAAATTAATACAAAAGTATGCATTCCTTCAAGCAAAAAAAGAAAAAAAAGTGCTCCATAGCCAACAATGATGATGCCATCCACAGATCACTCTTATTTACTGTTCCGCACCGAAGGACAAATTATTTGAAGAGAAAAGAAAAATGGTGAATGAGACGGAGCATCTCAACTCTCCGTAAACCGGTTTTATCGAGTCCAGAGATGCAAATACGAGGCCCTAAAATAAAAATGGAAGATTACATCTTGGGACAGTACACTCATACTAGTAACAATATCGATGATTTAATTTAGTTAAACTTGCTATGTGACGTTATGCAAGGCTGTTTGCAACAATTTCAATGTGGTACATTACCAATTCTGGCGGAGTCACATACATGCAGGAGAGGATACGCAATATCATTTCTTACGACCATTAAGGAGACTTAATTTATCGCGCAGAATTTTGGCTGCTGTCACATCACCGACGTCACGAGCTAAAAACGTTTGTCAGTGTGAGGCTTTAATAGAATGGTCGAGATCAGAGCCAAGTCATTACTAAGGGGAAATACATATTAAGAATGTAGTACATATTGCGGTCTTACATAAAATGCAAACACAGTAAATCGCCCTATATACTGCACCGTATTATAAAGGAACATACCAAAGGATATATATATTATACTGCGTGGTTATATAAATGGACATACACACAAAACAATACTTCATATTACAGCAACATATCGAAGAACATACCTATACAATAATAAGTGATACAAATCCAATCGTTTTACGAGACTGATCAAGACAACCGGTGGTGATAACGGGATGGGTGGTTGTGAATGAGTGGTAGTGGGAGGGGTGGTGGTGATAATGGGAGGGGTGGTAGTGAAGGTGTAGTTGGAAGGGTAGGGGGGCAAATGGAAGGGGTGGTAGTGCAAGTCTGGTGGTAGTGGGAGGAATGGTGATGCTGGTGTAGTGGTGATAATTGAAGGAATGGTAATGCAGTTGTGGTGGTGGTGGGAGGGGTGGTGGTGCTAATGTGGTGGTGACGATGGAAGGGATGGTAATGCAGGTGTGGTGGTAGTGGAAGGGGTGGTAGTGCTGGTGTGGTGGTGATAGTGGGAGGGGTGATGGTGTGATGGTGGTGGTAGTGGGAGGGGTGGTGGTGCTGATGTGGTGGTGGCAGACTGCAGCGAGGCGATAGTGGTCGCGTCAGTGGTATGGTGTCGGCAGGGTGATAATGGTAGTGGCAGGAGGAAGGATGGTGAGCACCGAGATAGCCTTGGTGTGGCGTTGGCAGAGTGGTAGTGGTGGAGAGAGAGAGAGAGAGAGAGAGAGAGAGAGAGAGAGAGAGAGAGAGAGAGAGAGAGAGAGAGAGAGAGAGAGACAGCGGTGCATACCTGTGGCAGCAGCAGCAGCGGTGGTGATGACTCTGTGATGATGATGATAATGATGCTGGTGGTGGTAGCAGTGGTACTAACAGGGTGATGATGGTGGTGATGGTGATTTCTCGGTGACGCTGGTAGTGGTGGTGTTGATGACAAGGTGGTGGTGGTTGAGACTAAGTGGTATGGAAGGTGTGGTGGTGGTGGTAGTGGTAAGAACAAGGTGGTAATGGTGATAATGGTCTTGTGGTAAGGTGATGACAGTGGTGGTGGTTTTGCAAGGTGATTATAACTGTGGTGGTGACTGTATGGGTTCTTGATAGTAATGGTTGCTTGGTGGTGGCGGTGGTGGTAGCAGGAGCAATGGTCATACGCCAACAACAAGGTTAAGTCGTGGTGACAGTCGTGGTGACAGCCGTGGTGATAGTCGTGGTAACAGTGGCCATGAGCCAGAGATGTGGTGAAAGTGTCTGTACTGGTCATATGCCACCAGCATGATGAAGGTGGTGGCGGAGGTAGTCGTCGTCTTCGTCGTGGTGTGGTAGTGGTCGTCGTTTTCCTCCTCGTGTGGTGGAGGTCGTCTTTATGTGGTGGTACAAAGCTGCTAAGGTGCAAGTAGTGAGGAGAAGGGAGAGGGGGGGAAGCGAAGGGGGTCGTATCCATGTTCAGATTGTGTGGTGGTGGTCGTGTGCTGGTGGTCGTGTGCTGGTGGTCGTGTGGTGGTGGTCGTGTGGTGGTGATCGTGTGCTGGTGGTCGTGTGCTGCTGGTCGTGTGCTGCTGGTCGTTTGGTGGTGATCGTGTGCTGCTGGTCGTGTGGTGGTGGTCGTGTGGTGGTGGTGCCAAGGTGAAAGTAGCACTGGTGAGTGAGTGGTGGTCGTCGTATAGTGACGTCGCTACCAGTTTCAGTCGACTGTCGCCGCTACAGTACCCGAAAAACATCGACCAACAAACACCCCAAACCTGCATCATGCTCCGCGTGAGGAGTCGTTGAGAATAAATGAAACACATTTAGGTTGATTTATCACCTTGTAATTTCTCCGACACACACAATATTTCCGTAACGAACACAGATGATGCCTCGTTAAGGAAACGTCGGAGATCATGAACATGTAACGAACCTAAATCTGTGACTATTGTACCCAACCGAGTTGGAGGAGGTTGATCCCCGCACCATATGGTAGGTGTCCGCCAGGAGCCAACCAGGAGTGACTGCAAAAACTGGACCCGCTGATGAGTCACGTGTCCAGGTCCCTCATTCATCAGAGTTGGAGGGTGAGAATATAGAATAATAAGGCCAGGAGACACCGCTGCTGCTGCTGCACAAGCCAAGATAATCTTCCGTTCTTACGTCAAGAGCAGAGAGAGTTTTTACACCCTAATTTGCAAATGTCTTTGTCCAGATGTTCCCCTTTGAATTCACCATAAAAAATACATATGAAATTTCAAAAATCGTGATTTTATGTAACATAACTTCAGTGCATCCTTCTATAGCTCATCAAAAGGTAAATTGTTAAATAGAATAGAAGTATAACTTTACGTAGTTTTAGAGATGTGGGGAAATACCTGGACAAACGAAGAATAACACCGTTTACATGTGAGTTAAGATAGCTACCGAGAGGTACGGTCTGTACGGAGATGGTTATCAGCTGCATCATCATTTTCCTTTCAAAAATAGACGGTCAAAAGAGCAATCATAATCGAAATGAAAACCGTAAGATCCATCGCAAGTTACTTCAGTACCATGGCCGTCATCTCGATTTCTATCCATCTCCCTCCCCCTTGACAAGCCAACGTTGTTTTCAACAGAGACATCGACAGAAATAAAATCCCCCTTCCCCATCCGATTCTTTTTTTTCCCTACATCAAGTCATCAAAGACGGTACGGCGACATTCCGTTTCAACACCTTTGTGTACCAACGCTAGAAAGCTCCCCGACACCTGAGATCCGGGGAATCTCTTTGTCTTCGCAACCGACTTGCGAAGTGGAGATCGAGTCCCGCAAATCAGGCGGCCGAGCTGGGTCCT
>JAUUDY010208792.1:0-12749 GCA_032361765.1 Panulirus inflatus
ATTTGTAATGTTAACCATCCATCAGTTTACCACAGTCACACACTCTCTCTCAGTTAGAGTCTAGATCTCTCTAATATTAGCTACATTTCTGAAGTGCCCAATTTGTTCAATTATGTTTTTTAATCCACCATTTTACTTTTTCTCTCTCCCTCTACAAATTAGGACTGTTAAGAGTAAGAATTCTGTTACACTTGAGTGCCATACCACAGTTGTCAGACCATGGACACTGAGTTTTTTACTTTTATAAGGAAATTCATAAAGTAAATTACAGTTCAGTTTTAGAAAAAATAGCAAAGTGAAACAAAGGTAAACTATGAGGAAGGATCAAGATGTTTCTAACCAATACAACTGAAGTTTCGAAATACTGGTAAATGGAAGTAATTTCATCTGGGGGTTTCACAAGGAATGATATTAGGATGAACACTGTTAATAATAATGGCAACATACTAATAGAAAGAAGTAAAACAGAGTATAGTAAGGCGTTTTGCAAATGACCATACAGTCAGTACAATGATAGGATTAGAAGACTAAGACAACAAAGAAAAATACATAAATTCAGGAATGGGTAGAAGAGGATTTTATGGAATTCATTGAAAAAAAAATTGAGCAAATAAGTCATGGAGCCATTAATAATATAACAGTAAAATCTTACAGAGGTCCAACAGGAATAAGATCTAGCAAAAAATAAAGTTCCAGGAGTTCTTATAAATAAATAGCTAGAATTTGAAGACTAAACCGGAAAAAATTCTGTTACCTAGTTTACATGCAGTGTGATAATAAGAACTTTCACTTTAAGAGAAAGTAGATAATAAAAATTTTCAGTGAATACATAACAAGCAAAGGTGAGTACTGCTGTGTTGTATAGTCACCAATTAAATAACCTTAAACTAGCAGCCAGGAGAGAATACAAAAACAATCTAAAAGTAAAACTAAGACTATGGAACACGTGAACTATAAGAATAATTGGAGTAAAATGAATAAGTGATATAAAATATGAATTAATTCAAATACATAGCCACAAGAAAGAAGGAATTGAAGAAAACATCCAGGAATGAATCATACATATATCCCAGGCCCTCTTTTTATTAAAGTTCTGGTGTCAACCAGGATCTGTTTTCCAAAGGTTCCTGCTGCCCAAGGATATGCTTTTAATACTAGCATTGAAATTTGGATTCCTCTGGAGTGAGTAGTTCTCTGATGAGACTGTACTGCCAGTGATACTGTGTTACATCATGTAGGCAGACATAAATATTTCTTTTATCCTCTTTTTACACTGGTAGCATCCAAACTTCTCAGCTATAAAGGCAAATATGTCTAAAACCTTTCTCATTTCCCTATTAGTCCACTATTTCCAGTTTCTATCTTAGGGATCCATAGAAATGAAGATTTTTTAAAACGTCTTAGGTTACGAATTATATTTTACTAAAGTTTTGAGAATTCAAGATGAGTACCTTTGTCACTAAAAGAAATCAAACACCTATTTCTGTTTAAGAATATGAGATTGTTTAGCTAAATCTTTAAAGAATACATGAGTAGCTTTATGGTTAACAGGACCCCAAACTCACTGAATATATTACTTATTCATTTAACAGCCCTTTACACAAAACTCTGAATACCAGAAATACAAGACAATCCTACTTGTTCTACTGTAGGTGGTACATGATTCAGTCATTTCTGCAATTTCCTAGATTTTTTGAGAAGATTGTAGTTATAATCCTCCTATGAAAATTCAATATTTTCGTTTTTTAAAGAGAAACTTAGGATAAAGTCTAGATGCCTTTAAACCTTTGACTTCTACAAAGACAAAATCCCTCACTTAAGAAAACTGCAGTTTCTTTCTTTTAGCTTATGATGAAAAAATTTTCATTTGATAGTCTGAGACAGATATGCTATTGCTTTTTAATACATGCAAAAGTATATAAATCGAAAAGATTTTTCTGAGTTTTGCATTACATTTTTTGCTTTAAATCTGATATTCCTTGTTATTGTCGAATCCTGCAAGGACATTACAGACTTATCTGTATTCTACTACTGAAATTTTTGATGGAACTTTGTAGCTAGACTCCTTAATTATCTGCTTTGTGATTCAGTGTCATAGTACTTATAGACAACAGATTTTTTCTCATCTAGTATATAAGTCTATGAGACCTCCAAAATCAGAAAAAACAGGTTTGTATTACTGTCTTCCAGTTTTGAAAATGGTATCACCTTATACAGTAAATGAAAATCAGGATCTATCCTTGATTTTGTCTAATGGGTTAATTTCTTTAGATGCAGTTTAAGAATTTTTTTTTCCAAATCTTCATTTGAATATGGGTTTTGTGTCTCTAAGGACTCTTATGTACCCAGTATAAGTGTTGTCACAGTGAATTAGTAAATTGGTTGGAGGAAGAAAATTTACGTTACATTTATTTGGTCATCTCAGGCCAAATTGTAGGCCCTTCATTTTTAGACCAACTTACAATGTAATTATAAGCATATGTCTTCATAGTTCATTTTTAAGTAGAGGAAACTGGTTTTGACCTGTTAGACTTAATTCAGTATGTCAGCATCAAGCAGACTGTGAAGACCAAAAGTTACTATCAATCTATCGATCTTATGAGTCCATAAGGTTCATATGAGGTATGTTTAATTAACCTTCTTGATTTTGAGGACTTGATCTCTTGAACAGTTTCCGATTAAAAGTTCCCTTCCTTGTGTAAAGTGGCTTACTATGTAGTTAGAGGTATGGATCTTCATATTTCTTTGACTACTACAAAAAGAATGTATTCTGATATATAAGATTTCTCTCTCTGCTTGAACAATGCCTGCACTGTGGAGACACATGGCTGGAAACCCATCCATCTCTGTTGCCAGGGACTTAGCTCCTGAAACAGATATGAGCTACATAAAGAGCTAAATAGTTTGTTACATTCAGGAATGTAAGCTTACCTTTTTTATGGTGTGGATTCACATCAACTTTGCACATAATTAGTGAACACCTGGCAGCTGGTAATCTTAGGAGAAGGTGACCACCATGTTACTTGAAGTTCACTTCTAACTTCATGGAAGTCTTTTGTGGCTGTCTCTTACACAGATCAAAACATGTCTTTGTGGTTTGTATATTGTTCACATACAAGAAGTCTCTTACCTTCCCAAACTTTTCAGTCCTACCCAACTGCAGTAAAGTTTTACATTAAACATATTACCAAACACTGACATTCCTATTTCTGTTACAGTTTTACTTCTGATACATACATTAATTTCATATCAAATTATCTAATTACCACTCTCTGCTTTTCTCTCCCTTACTATTCTGTATAGTCTTTTTAGTTCAGTTATATCCTTCCCATATTTTTCTAATATCTCAGAATTTGCAGTTTACTTGTTCTTATCATCTAATCTTTCATTAACATTCTGTGTTGCTATTAAAAAAGGAAAACCTTTTTCAAACTAAACTTTCTAAAATTGCTTCCCTTATACTCCTGCAACTAACCCATACAGCATGGTGAGGTAACTTGTCGACCAATTCCATGCCCAGCCAAGACATGCAAGAATCCTGTGTACACGGAAGGAGAGTGTTGCCCCGTATGCCTAAGTAAGTGAGTTAGAATGTTTTATTAATTACAATTTCCTGATGTTATGTATATCTGGATAAAATAGAATTACAACACTATTTTGCTATATATTACTTAGGTTTATTCATTACTTCAGAACAATGTTCACTGAAGGGTGTGGTATATGACCATGGAGAAACAGTGTCACCACGGCAGTGTGTGGATTGTGAATGTAGAGACGGTAAAATGCAATGTCGACGAGTTGACCCTGAAGAAGCCTGTCCAACTCTTCCTTGTCCTGAAGATCAGCAGTTTACAGTTCCTGGGCAGTGCTGCAAATTCTGCCCTGGTGTGGATTATTGTGCTCAAGGCCATGATTGTCACCCTAATGCTACATGCATCAATCTTCAGACAACTTATGCTTGCCATTGTAATGCTGGGTTCACTGGCAGCAATGGTCGAATTTGTACAGGTCAGAATCTCATTCTGAAGGTGTTCTGATATTTCAATGTCCTACAGTTTATATCTTTTTTACAAACACTGAATTTTCAAAACTTTACACACTGCTCATATTTGTTATGGTTCAATTTCAGTAACAATGCACTTGCAGGGATGGAACCTACCTAGGTCTTTCTGCAAGTTATCATAGTCATTAATTAACTTTATTAAATAAATTCAAACTCAAGTGAAGCTTAAAAGAAAGGATGGTGATGCATTAATTATCATCATTGTATAATGGACCCAGATGTGATTCATGTCTGGCTAGGTTACTTGGAAAAGATTAGAGTATCAAAGACTTGTATTAGCCTTTTTATGATTATTGGTACTGTAATTCTAAACAAGAATGCTCTGTACTACAGATATTGATGAGTGTCGTGAGGTTGGTGCACACCATGGGCACTACTGTCAAGCTCACACCCACTGTCTTAACACTGTGGGATCATATATATGTCAGTGTGAAGATGGCTATGTACGTGTGGATGAACTAACTTGTGTTGAGCGGGATGAGTGCAGTGAGGGAGCTCACCAGTGTCATGAACATGCATCATGCACAAATACTCGTGGTGGGTACCACTGCACTTGTCATGCAGGCTATTCTGGAGATGGATTTAACTGCATACGTAAGTATACATTTACAGCTTTTGAATTAACGCTGGGAAATATGCTGACAATGAAAATTCAGTATTCTTCTCAAAATGGGCAAATGAGAGAAATGTGGTAATTGTATAGGGTAGATAAGTTCAACAGAAAACTACTTTTACCATTATAAACAGCATAGTTGCAAAATAGGTATGCCAACCTATTTCTTACAAATTCCTCATTGTATTGAACTGCGTTCATACACTGATATCTGACTGAAAAATGCAATTATAAAGATGAATCAACTCACAATATCATAGGTCTGAAAGAAATTTTATTACATAAATTTGGGGCTATCTTGTTAATGCAGGAATGAGCAAACAAGAATAAAAAAAAAGATTTGCTAGAAACATTTCATCATATACTTGCAGGAAACATTATTTGTGTCCCATTAATCTTTCAGCTGTGTGCAACACCACATGTGAGAATGGTGGAGTTTGTGTTGCACCTGGTATTTGTAAGTGTCGACGAGGTTTTAAGGGCCAAACCTGTGAATTGGATGTTGATGAATGTGCCCTAGAACTGCACCACTGCCACCCAAACTCACGCTGTGTTAACCTCCCTGGTTGGTATACCTGCCACTGCCTACCAGGTTACACATCCCTCTTAGCACATAACAGCCAAGGTCTTCTTTGCCAAGGTAAAACTTATCCACTTATTCTGTACATGATACATAATTGAAATATATAGGTATTTTAAATTTCAAGATTGTTTATACCTCTCATTAAAGTATTCTGAATGTCTTTGGTTAAAGTAGCTGTTTTCATTATCATTATTATTATTATTATTATCATTATTATTATTATAATTATCATTATTATCATTATAATTATTACAATTATCATTATTATTATTATTATCATTATTATTATCATCATTTTTACTTTCCTTAGATGTGGATGAGTGTAGTGCAGGAACAGCTACTTGCCATGAGTCAGCAACCTGTGTAAACACTGAGGGATCCTTCTTATGTACCTGTGACAATAGTACCACCTGCTCTCATGGTCAGTTACACCTTTTGTGACAAATTTTCTATTGAAATAATGTGAAGAAAGATGCCAAAAATAGTTTTTAAATTTCCATGGGCAGATCTCACTTAAGTTATTGTAAGCACTTTGGTGTAATCATCTAATGTGTATCATTATTACTTTCTGAGCATGACAGTGATCCAGGGATTTAAGCCATATCATCATTTATTTAAATCCAGATGGACTGGATTAAATGGAAGAGTTGCAAGGAATATCAGCACTAAAAATACTAGAAATATTGATTTCAAGTTAAGCAAAGATTAAACTTTGGTGAAGTACCAGTTTAGTTCTGCCACTATTTCAATATGAAACTAAACAAAACTGGTATCAGTACATTCTTTACACTCAAGTAGAAAAGACTTAGATCAGTGCTGCATGATTTGGAGCATTCATTTTTCCTAGTCTAAGAAAGAAATGACTGTGGGAAGGGCTATGGAGAGCAAGAAAAGATTATGGTCAGTTAATGTAAAAATTGGTGAAACATTCATAGAAGCTAACATAACCTATGAAAATCTCACCGAACTTCACCCTAGCAATTGAGATTTATCTTAATTTTCCATGTAATAACAGAAATCTACCAAACACAACCATGAGTGAGTGTTGTGCTCACTGGCAAAAAAACAAAAATATGCAATTTCAGGCAGCTGGCAGTGATGCCAACCAGCCTTCCACAAGCAGTTGTTGTAAACAGTTTTCAACAACAGCCCACATTAAATCTGGTATATTTTTACAATCAATCTTGGCTGCTACAGAAAGTAAGGTAGGGGTTTATAGATTCTACTGATTTTGGTGTTTCCCCTACTTTTGCACTAATCAGGCCTACATTTTCCCTGATTTTCATAGTTCTTCCCACTCTTTCCATTATCACTTATTATCACAGGATAAAATAATACTTCAAATCATACAACACCAACCTAAATATCTCTACTAATTGTTTTTGAATTTAGTGATAACAGTTTCATCCAGTTCCATATGGAAATAAAGTATCAGTCTTCAGTGATAAATTAAATATAATTCCAAGTCTTGTACTTGCAAAACATGAGATTCAGTGAAAAGAACAGTGAGAGAGAAAACAGTTTCTAAACTGACAAGACCATTGTGCTACTAGACAACACTCATATGTCCAATGGTATCCCCACTATTCATAAAATATTTTTAACTGAAAAGTAGTCCAGTAAATGACATCCACCCAAAAGTTGGACTTTTACAATGTAATCATCTCTAAATCCTAAGCTTGCTGTCAGACTCAGTAAAGGGGTTTTAAGTCTGAGAGACTTTTTCTGAAATACGGACAGGACGAGCCAAAGGAATAGTACCACTCACCAGCCTTGACATTGGCTTGGATCTCACAAAAGTGAGTGCTGAGGACCAAGGATGGGTACAAGGTCACATAATACCACACACTAATGGCAGCAACATTAGTCTTAACTTAATCTTAATCAGTAATTACTCTACAGTTGTTAGTGAGGATGGTATGACTGATATATAATTAATGAATAGTATCAGTCATTGTTTTAACTTCGATATTTGACAAAAAAAATGTTTTCCATTTAATCCTGTCCAGTTAGGACTGGACAAGTGTTGATCAATCCCTAAATCCCAAACTTATCCTGTTTAGGTTTCAGAAAAGTCTCTCTTAAACTCAAAACCATTCTTTTATAAACAGGCTGTGTGGTGAGTGGAGTGGAGCGAGCACATGGCGATGTGTGGACACCTCCTGGTTCTGAGTGTTCCCAGTGTATTTGTTCTGAGGGTACTGTGACCTGTGACCGTTTCATTTGTGATTGTTCTGACCCCAATGTTAACCCTGTCTGTTGTCCTCATTGTGATCCTCGTGCCTCCTGCTCACATCAGGCACAACCACACATCACCTTTCACAGTGGTCAGCGTTGGATATATCAATGCCAGACCTGTGAATGCCTTGTGAGTATGATTTTTACATTAGATAACCAATTTTACTATTGTTACCACAGAAATTTACATTTCATATTTCCAAATGAAACACTGTATACTAATTCCTACATTCGGAGGTCGGTACCTATGGATATTTCCTCAAACACATCATATATCTTTATTTCATAGGTTACACAAGACAAAACAACAGAATCTCATATATTTGCCAAATATTCCTAATTGCTTGGTTTTCACTTAATGAAGCAAATGATCTGGTAATTTCTAAAGGATGAGTTTGCCTCAGCTAAGAGGTTAAACATAATGCACAAGTAAAAAATTCAGACAGGGAACCAGACTACTAAACACAATTGGATACTGCTATGTTTGCTGGTTAATTTTACACAAAAAAGGCAAATATGTGAAAAAAAAAGATAGATGACAGGGTGAGGCATTACTTTGCCAAAATAGTAATAAGAGAGACTGATCCATCAGTCATATTAAACAGTGGGTTTCCTTCAGGATGAACACATTTTTAATTCAGGTATTTCTTTCTCTGTAACCCATGGACTGTGAAATGTATAATGTAGATCAAGATTCCATGGTACATGCAATAAAAACAGAGGGGAATTATTAATGGTTTGAGCATAGCATAATAGGTTTCAACACGACATAAACAGAATCCTAATATGAATATTGAATTCAGTACAGGCTAGCAAAATAAGTGTACTTCCTACGTTAAATTCAGTCCCAGATAAATTTAGTCCTGGCTTGTGATGGCCAGCATAGTCGCTGGTAAAGGAACATTCATCTCCTTGTGATGATTAAGTTTAGCACTGGTTAGTCTAAAAGAAACAATCTACTTTGATACTGAGCATTAGTATCAGATTCTTTCCACTGTGGATAGTGTTCAAGTCACCAATGGTAAAATGTCATAAGTAAAAATGGTAGATAATCCAGTTGTACCTTAGTTTACTTAATGAAATTTTATCACATTAATAGTGTTCTTATCATTACTAAAAGTATGGATTAACTCAGTCTTACAGTCTTCCACATAAGATTATATCATTTGATATCTTTCTTCTTTTTTATCATCAGTATGGCGAAATAGATTGCTGGCCTTTAGAATGTCCACCAGTGCATTGCTCATCCCCTGAACGGGTGCCTGGTGACTGCTGTGCTCGCTGCCCAGATGATCCCTGTATGGCCCCAGATACAACTAACACTACTGTAGGTACAGCTCTTGTAGACTCCCCACCTCCTCAAGGCTGCCACTATCTGGGTGCAACTTATCCTCCTGGTGCTGAGTGGGCAGCATTGAATGATGACTGCATTACCTGTAGGTGTCAGGTAAGTCAACATAAGTTCATGGAATTCTCTTAATTAACAATACATTGGTCATATACTGTTATTAAAAATAATTACTTTAGATTTTTCAATGTGGTATCACCAAAGGATAATATAACTGCTTGTCAGTATTGCATAGCAAAGTGTTTCTCGATTCCACCTGTTGTGGTTATGCTTGGAGGAAAAAGTAATCTGCAAGGCTGCATAATTGTCTATTGACAAAAGAAAGTACAGTCTTAGCGAAGAACTTTTCACTCCAGTGGAATCTATCATGTCCCTGCCAGTGGAAGTAACACAGCCTCAGAATAGCATGAGCTCCTTGAAAAGAGATCTTGATGTAAAGAGAATATGGTCCCAGAGCAAATTATTATTAATAAATCAGTAGATTACTTGTTGGTTGGAACATCTTTAATGTGTAATCTCCAAAATACTGCACTGGACTTACAAATGTGGCTAATATAATGTAAATCCTAAGGTTAACAAGTGTTGACATGATCAGTCACTTTAAATACGGTTTTCGTTTCATGTCAGAAGCTCCATTCACGAACAGAAGTCCTCAATCAGGTTAAATCAAACATGAATAAGGGCTAAAGAGAAAGAGCAGCAAGGAAAAACTAATATGAAAAAACAAACTTGCCTTTTATAAAGGGGTTGGTTGTAACTGTTAGTAAAGACATGACCATGTAATGAGTTCCACCAAAGCTCAGTTTTGCTGGAAAAGCAATAGACCACAATAGCCTACACTTGAGTTGCCAGTGTTCCTACATTACTGATGTGACACAGTGGCTTACTGAGTACATGGAAATCATAACGTACAAAGGATGTGGAAATACAATAGCTTAATTCTCGTCATGGAAGTAAAATAGCTTAATTCTCCTGTCAAGTTACTTTAAAAGCTTTAACATTAAGCTCTGTTGTGACCTCAAAAAGTGTTCCCTTCTGTTAAGAATATCATGAACAAGTATTTATGTGTGAAATACTAATTCACAATTATTGCCTTGATATCATTTGTTCATGTTAACAGCAGCTTGTTACTAATACTTCAGAAAGTAGATTTTGAAGCCATGAATATTAAAAACAATGATACTTTATTTTGATAAAGAGCATAGGCAAATGAAATAATCCAACCACCACTGCTGTTCTTATGTTTAAATCTATTCCAGGAAGACCAACCAGTGAGGTTGTTGCTCACCCATACATATGGTGGATGACTGATACAATGAAGCTCAGTATTATACTGTTAAGAGTACCTTTGTTTTGCAGATTCTCCTGTAAACGCCAGTGGCATGGAGCAAAAGTAATAAACTTTTTTTCAGTACTAAGCTTCTGTACTGATACACGTGTGGACCTCTCACCAGTATTAGTCAAATTATACTTCACGTTATGGAAAAATGAACTAGAAAAGGAGGTATTAGGTTGTAGCTTTGAATTGTAGCTTTCTTCATTACTACTGCTGCTCTTCTGAAACCAAGGTGATGTAATTCTGTATATCTTGACAGAATATAAATGCACCTGAACATCTCTCCAGGTACAAGTATAGAGCTGAAGATGAGTCTTTTTATATAAAAACTTGAAGCTAATACTACCTTACAAGTTGTGCATGAGCTGGATTATGTTGTTTCCTTTTTGTGAAAATGGTCTTTAGAGAAACTTGAAGGTTGGATACTTTATCATGTCATCCTAATATAAATACTGTGCTTGCTGCATTATTTTCCCGTAATCTAATCATTACAGATGTACACCATTTCTATTACAGGTTATAAAGCCAATGCAAGTTTGTAATAATCAGTATACTGTATTAACAGTTTTCTTTGTTACATTTTGACTGATTTTCAGGTAAAAGATTTTCTATTTTTCTTTTTAGAAGGTTACTGCTTACAATGAAATTAATCTAACAGCACACATTTAATTCAATCACTATACTGAACTGTTAGTAAAGCATGGAAATACATGTACAGGCATGTTTATATATATCAGAGATTTGAAGGGACAAGGAATAGAGTGGATCAATGAAAGTGCAGTGAACTAGTATCAGAACTGAAAGAATGTGAAATTAGGAAAAGTTAATCAAAGGATATATGATGTACAAGTTGATGAATGATGTTAGCCTAATTTTCAGAAGTACATGCCTCATCACTATAATGCTGTAATAGCTCTTTGAATCCAAACCAACCCACTGGCTGCCTTTAGATAAGCTCCCTTAAATTTACATCCTCCTCATGCCAAGTACATTTTTTGGTACTGAATGATTTAAAGCAGCTCTTCGGTCTCTATTCAGTTTTTCCCCCTTTACAAACTAGGTCAGCTTTCAGGAAGTAGGCACTGTATCCATACTGCCAAGTTGGTTTTCCTGAATATGGTAAGTAGGTAACAAGCCCCTTGTCATTCTAGTAGTGAAATCTTTGGTTTGACAGTAAGTGCACCATTGAGACCCCATTACTCTTCCCTGCAAACACACAGAACTAAAGGATTTCAATTTCCCCCCAAGTTAACATTCTAAGTTTCCTACTTACAGAGAAGCCTAGAAGTCCCAATCTTTTAAGAAATGAAACCTATGCATTCTTCTCACATACCAGCAGTACCATATAACTCTATACCCATAGCTCTCTCTCTCTCTCTCTCTCTCTCCTAACTGGTGGAGAACCGTTCTTCCCCCTCCTCAACACACACACACACACACACACACACACACTCACACACACACACACACACACACACACTCCTCTCGTTTATTCTCGTTGATCGTATTGCGTTCCCCTCGCACTCGTTTAACGCATACTTCAGTCTCGATCGTCCAAGATAAAGGCATCTCGACTGTCAGGCGTTGAACACACGTGACCATCAGGCGTTGAACACGTCACCACCAGGCGTTGAACACACGTGACCATCAGGCGTTGAACACGTGACCATCAAGTGTTGAACACACGTGACCATCAGGCGTTGAACACGTCACCATCAAGCGTTGAACACGTCACCATCAGGCGTTGAACACGTCACCATCAGGCGTTGAACACGTCACCCTCAGGCGTTGAACACGTGACCATTAGGCGTTGAACACGTCACCATCAGGCGTTGAACATGGCACCACCAGGCGTTGAACACGTCACCACCAGGCGTTGAACACGTCACCACTAGACGTTGAACACGTCACCAGACGTTGAACACATCACCCCAGACGTTGAACACGTCACCAAACGTTGAACACATCACCACCAAACGTTGAACACATCACCATCAGACGTTGAACATGGCACCATCAAGCGTTGAACACGTCACCATCAGACGTTGAACACGTCACCACCAGGCGTTGAACACGTCACCATCAGACGTTGAACACGTGACCATCAGACGTTGAACACGTCACCATCAGACGTTGAACACATCACCATCAGACGTTGAACACGTCACCATCAGGCGTTGAACATGGCACCAGCAGATTTTGAACACGTCACCACCAGGCGTTGAACACGTTTCTACCATCTTTTGAACACAGCTCAGACGCTCATGAACAAGACTATTTACCTAACCTTTGTTCTTATTGTTCATCACAACATAACCAGTCGCTGAACATAATGCTATACCACACCCTTCCTTCAATTGAACAAGTCACATCTCACCCTTATAGGTCGTTATGTCTTTTGTAATCAGGTCACCAAAAGGGCAGCCGGAATTTGACCCACTGGACTCACACGGAAGATTTCACAGTGGGTGACACGGCTCCACCTTGTAGAACACCACTTGATCGTTGGGGACTTCGGATATATTCGGATATTCCCAGGTGCTGCTCAGAACCAGGGCGTAGGTCCTC
>JAUUDY010209014.1:0-12747 GCA_032361765.1 Panulirus inflatus
CAGTGAAAAGTTCTTTAATGTGGCTCTACTTACAACAAAACAACCTCGCCAAAGGTGACTTCACTCGCGGTGTTCTACAGTCAGGAACTATTCATGCCACAGCAAGAAATCTTTGTGTAACACACAAAGGTTTGTAACTTGGACACTTTTACGAGACTTAATTAACATCCAAATCACTAATGGAACAGTGTAAATTTCATCCCCGTTTACCTTGACCGTCCCACTGTACCTGAGAACCCAGCCCAAGCATCTCGGTTCCCTCACACCACCAAACACCACGATCGTTTGCATGAAAGAAAAAACTATTACGTATTCTTAAACGCTCTTATACACAAGCAGTTAGAAAATGTTACTCAGCTAATCTACCGGTGTTACGAGAATACGAAAGAATACAAGATATTACGAAAGACCGTTAGATATTGAGTTAGATATATTGTTATAATTAGATTATAACAATTTTATTAAATTGATGTCGCCCCTGGGGATCGCTCGTTTAAGTGCATCTTAACGTATATCCAACTGACTTATTCAAATAATACATAACCTTAACATACCGTAAAAATATGTATCACAATTTTGTTTTTCACTGGACAATTCAACTTCTTTAGTAATACTTAAATCACAATTTTTTCTCAATAGATCATTCAAATTCTTAGTTATACTTTCTCCTAACGGTATCGCAAAAACTGTCGTTTTATCGTGTCTCTTTCACTGTGGTTCTTGTATAAAATGTACACGGGCTAGGTAACGCAATATAAATTAACTATAACTTACAATTCAAACCTTTCCATCAATAAAAAGGTTAGTTGGGTAAAAATATTCAAAAGCACGGTTGAAAGTAACTGCTAACCACATTCACGAAATAAGATTCTTGCAATAAATAAAGTGTTGAGGAACTCCTTACCTGTTGTTCAGACCTGAAGGTGTTGTTGTGCAGGTCATCCAATGTTGGTCTTACAGATCCATCAACAATGGAATTGAGGTTTCTGTAATGGGACTCCTTTGGTAAGGCTTCACGAGTTAGGTAGTGACGAAGTGATTTTTGATACCTAGTTTCATACACGCTGTTGGAATGCGTGGTAGGAGACAAGTGGCCATCATCCCCGTTGTCCAGCCCGGAGGCCACCTGGATGTGGGATGATGACTCTAGCTCAATTGTGTCTGCTTCGCCAGTGCTCATGATGCCGACTAACTGCAGACGACGCGCGTTGCCTCTATTTATAACTTCGCGCCGTTCCAGCATTACACCTTGGGTAGGTTATCGGGAAGATATTTTTCCATTACTTTTAAGTACTGTATCATAGAGAAAACATTGCACCTTTATTATTGTGATATATTTAATGATGTTTCACATAATACTGACGGCAATCATTTAGTGAATAAAAAATAAAACTGTATTTGTATTGACTTAAAGTTTCGACATGAGAGCAAACGCTTATAAAAAATACCTTTAAAGATTTCAACGCAACAAAAGGAGTCATACTAAATGCCATTGATTTTTGAACAGAGAAAAAGTGCATTTTGTAATATTTTTTTGTGATGGTAGGAATTTCTGAATATTTTCATAATGATTAAACGTAGGGAAGCCCAGCGCGAGACGGAGCTTCTAGCGGTAACTGGTTATGTTAGTGTTGCCCACACGTGAGCGACCTTTAACATCTTTGCCTACATAGACTCATTCTTTTAATTTTATTGATTTTCTCAGGCATACTATTTACATGAATATCTTTGTTTTAAGAAATCAGAGACAACTGTTAGGATACTATTTTAGTTCTTTCATAACCAATATGCAGTGCGGAATACATCTTTTTTTTTAGTGAGCTATGCACCCATGATTCCATCGCTGTGTCATCTGTCCACCTTAGGCTGATATTCCTTAAATGCGATTAGTTTTAAGAGATAAGTACAATGTTTCTCAAATACTGCCGACAGAATATTAATGATTCAATCAAGGTAATATTGTACATGCTAGCTATTCTTTTTATATTCTCCTTGATGGGTTAGTATAAACATTTATAAACATCTACTTTCCTATGTATACCTATACAAAAGTTTAATGCTGATAACAAACTACGCAGTGTCCAAACCTACAAGTACAATCTACAGTATAAACTGCGTGTTTGATTACCTCTCGTGATTACTTTTCTGTGTTACTTGAGAGTTTTACACCCGTGTTGTCTCGTCTCTTAACCTCGGATATAACGAATATGTACCATGTGTATGTGTGTGTTACTGTTTGCGTTACGGGAAAAGTTACGAGTATGCACCATGTGTGTGTGTGTGTGTGTGTGTGTGTGTGTGTGTGTTTTACGGGCAGATAGCTTTAAACTCGGGTTGCCCCATCTTTTAACCTTGTAAACATGTACCATGCACTCCTTTGTACATTGAAGAATAAAGAATTCAACAAACGTACGACGCATATCTTAAAAATTTTTCCTAATCATGTTGTCTCCACTCACAGTCCTTCAATAAGTCTCTAACATTGTTTCTTTACATATTTCTAACTTGATCCCTTTTCTTTTTTTTTTTTTGCTTGCTCACAATTTTTCCTGATTTCGAAGAACTGCACACTTGCAACATGTTTCAATAATGTCCGGGAGGGTTTCCCCTATGGTATTTATAATCGTGAATTCTGTCCTAGAGCCCTTTAATTACGACGATGTAACCCTTTTTTGAGTTCAATAACTAAATCATCTTGATTCATGTCTGTCATCTTACCTCATGAATTCAGTCGTCTTGCGATACTCAAATGATATAAACTACAGTATGAATTAATCAATTAATCTGCAGTTGTATATTACTTTTCCAGCTCCACTTTTTGATCTTCCTGTCTCTTCAGTAATGTGTATCTGGTCTAAGCCTGCCATTTTATTTATTTTCTCATTCTTTCTCGTTTCTCCCATGAACCACCTGATTTCTTTTTAAGGAATAACTTGCAAATTTCTTGAAATATGCAAATTTCTCAGCCAGCCCTCACAACCGTCTAGTGGTTACACGATAAATCTGACGACCAGATTCATGACATCAATCCTTCTACCAAGACGGTACGACGAAAAGTCACGCCACCATACCCACTGGTCGTACCGTCGTGCTCGAAGGTTATACTTTGGTGCCTAAGGGTCGAAGCGTCGTGGTCAAGGGGTGAAGCAAATTTCTCTACCTACTGACCTTGCCGCCGTGTCGAATCTAACCTTCGCAGGTCATCTTGTTCCGGCAACATATTTTCCTAGTTATTCTTTTCATATTTCAGTATGGAAACTCTTTCAGACTTTTAGTACTTCTGTCATGTGTTCTTTCCTTGTTCCTCTTTCTTCCTTGAGTTATCATCATTGATATGTATGTATCTTTCAATTTATTTTGTGAACTCCAAATTCACAAAATTAACATTTGGTCAACTCCATTTGTTCACTAACTTCAAGTGCTTGTTAACATCTTACAGTGTCTATTGTGTCCTTATACATTATCTCTATAACTTATATACCTCACCAACATGATCTCCATTCATTTTAGTGATGTTCATCTTCCTCGATCCTTTACAATGATTTGCTCTACTAGCATTATCTATACACACCCCACTAACATCTGCCTACTGTACCTACCCTTACCATATATCAACATTATAACACCAAACCAGAACGGCTGAGGATGTACGCCATAGTTTACAAAAGCTTAGCTGGAGACGAACAAAAAAATCGACATTCAAACGACACCAGGAAAGTAACCACATGAGTAACATATAGAAACAGATCCAATACCCTGACTCTAAGATTAAAGATGCAATTCTAAGATAGGGACAAAGATCCAGTAATCCAGCGTTACTGGCATCCAAACAGCATTATCAGGACACGACACAAATGCCGCGCTATCCACGCATAGGAAAGTTACCCATCACCCGAACGTATATACCATGATCGTCGCCTCATATCTGCACACAAGCCCTATTTCGAAAACCCGTAGTAATACTAGAATAAAAGCCACACTTTTGGGCGAAATTTCAACATCTCTCAACCTAGCTTAACTACGACTGCAGCAGCCCACGTCGGGTGGTGGCACTGATACCAACCCAACCTGGCGAGCGTAGATACCGCACCCCAACGGGCAAAACGCACAGATCCACGAATTCATGGAGACAGAAACCGAAGCCGCAGACCCTGCGGACTGATTTCCCGACTGAGCTTCTAAGACTGGTGGCCGTTTCATCCCGAGAACTTAAATGGTCCACAACTCCCAGCAATGGATGTATCCCATCTGATCCGGTACGTGATCGCCTTTGACTCCAGCAGGAGTCCAGGCCCATACTGTTGGCGCCCGTGAGAAGTGAGCAAGCCAAGAACCCTCGAGATCATGGGAAGGTGTACCAAACAACCGTTACAACCACAACATTCCAAAGGAGATAGAGTGGGAGAGCGAGAAATTTGTATGTGATCAACTTCCATGGAGATTTAGAATTGAATATTTTAATTGCCTTGCGATCACTTAATTACTACTATGATCTTAAAATGAACTTTCGAAAATGAAAGTATCAGTTAAACCCTGTATATCAAGGGATTTATATAGTAAATCATCAGAGAGAGAGGTTCAAGCTTCCAGCCTAGCTTGGAATCACAACCACAGCTTTAATAGCCCCCTGGACCTTTCCTCCACTTGTCTCCCGAGTGAACCTTAACATGAGTGATAACCCAGTAACACCGAAGCGTGGTGTAGGGTTATCATGTACCAGCGGCTGCGATTGCTTTATGTAACGGTAGTGTTGAGTGTACCGGGGAGAGTGTAACTCTAGCTAGATGCAGGATTACCTTGTAAGCCGGAGCTGTATGTAAGGTTATCATGTAACGCTGGAGTTGGATGTAAGGTTACCTTGTGACAGTGAGATTGGTTGGGAGGTTATGTAATAATGGTGCTGGGTGTACCTAATGTCAAGTGAAGGTTAAATATGCAACACTGGAGTTGGGTGTTAGCTTATGTAACATTGTGATTAAGTGTAGGGCAATGTGACACTAAGTCCCACAGGTGTTGGGTTATCATGAAATATAACCTAGATTCTGTAAGTTTATCGCAACACAAAAATAGTTTGTAAAGTTGTCAAGTGTCATTAGGGTTGAATAAAGCATTACCACTGTGAACACTGGAGTTAGATAAAACTTATGTACCACTGATGACTACTGTATGGTTATCTAGTGACGGTGGAGTGTGTAATGTTACCATGTGAGTGGCTGGGTTATCATGCAACATCTGCTGGAAGGAGAGTTCCCCCAGTAACACTGGAGGCGAGCGTACAACTCACAATGTAACATGAGAGATGAATATGGTGTTACCACGTGTCATCAGAGCTGGGACAGTCAACAGTGGCGGTAGGGGGGAGGTGTCACCAAGATATACTGAAGCAAAGTGAGGGGTTACCTGATAACGTTAGGATAGCGTGAAAGTCTGTAACACGGGAGAGGGGTTTACGGTTCTCATGTAACACTGAAGATAGCTGCTGGGCTATCATGTAACTCATAAAATGGGCGTGAGGTTATCGTATAACGCAGACGCTCTCGATGTAATCATGAATAACTGGGGCCCGGTGGACAGTCATATTGTGACGCTAGCGTTGGACATAAGGACATTATGTAATCGTATCGTCTGGTGTAAGTTTTCGTAAAACACTGAAAATCAGGGCGGGGTTAACCTATAACCCCTTCACATGTAAAATTGGGAGTGAAGTGGCTTTATCACTGGAAATGACTGTAGTGCTAACAGGTAGACAGGATATTGTGAAATGCAGTTTGGATTATGCTTTCACTGACCATACAGCAGGGCCTGACCGGCCAAGACACCGTTACCGCACCATCAAGTCCCGCACGAATAATGACTACCATTACGGAAACCTAAACCGGATTCACACCATTACGTTGACCTGCACACTTCTCCCGTTTCGTATACCCATCACCATCGTCGTATGGGGCGCACAGACGCCGAACTTCCAAGACGAGAGAGAACAACATCAGGAGAAGGGAGAAAATTCCCTTGACGATTTCTTGGAAGGCTGGTCGGCCATGCTGGAATGTGCTGTTGCCAGTATTGCCAAGTCCAGCAGGGGAACACATATTCTTGCCAACTGTCACCAAACCGTAACTATATTAATCTGGAACAGCAAAGCTGATGAGCCTCATCTTCAGCCCTACTTACATTTTGATTTCAATACTGTCAGATGGGCCCCAGACCTTAAAAATCGCTTTGGTTAAACATATTATTGGAAATGTTGCTAAATGGTTTATATTCTAACAATTCGGAAATGTTGAGAGATAATCAAGGTGGCTATAACTTGGGTAAATAAACCATTTGTGTCTCTCATTATCATATTACTCTAAATATCTTAAGGGACTGACAATTCTCAAATATAAAGACAAACGATGGAAACTTACTACAAATGAAAATCGTAAGTGACCATATATTTTTGTTCATATCTAAGCAGACGCATTCAGCTGGCAAGGAATGAAACGAAAAGCCAATATAACCTCTATTATGCGAATAAAAAGTTTCTGCTAATTTTACGGTTTAGCGTTGCTTATAAAGCTTGTGAATCCTAGTAATAAAACTTCAAATGCATTTTGGAATGTCCCATTATTACTTGACCACCGTTCATAGTGGAGGTTCCCACGCGGGCTTTTAACACCAGGATTTTGATAAAACGTTTTTTTCTCTCTCTCTCTTTAAGCTGTGTCGAATATCGAGTAAGTCGTAAGTGACAACTGGATACCGAGGTGAAAGAGTGAGAAGACGAATGAAATGTTGGAGGATGACTTGTCAAACATCCTTCATCACACACACACACACACACACACACACACACACACACACACACACACATGCAGTATAGATATCAATATAGAATACCAGGAAAGAGGAAGGCAAGACGTCAAAAGCGATAAAATTACGTCAACTGGGAGGAGAGAAAGAATGTGAGGACATTCGTTTTCGAAATGCGGTGACGGGAAGGTGGAATTCATTATTAGATGTGCGCGAAATATCTATAATCCTAATGAAAGATAAAGATACGATGGTGTAGTAAAAGAAAACAGAACAGAAGGGACATTGTTCAGTGTTCTGTTTCAACTTTTAATTTCTCTATTGAACTCTCACTCTTCCCCTCTCCAGCACACACGCACACCGCCTCATCAACCACGGATTAGTGATCAGTGTACTATGGATATCAAAACTGTCAGACCAAAAGGACAAGAAAAGGATCCTCGTCATAGTTATTCTGGTTAGGTCCAGGTCGACCTGACCCATCGGTATATATAAAGCGAGTGAGGAACCTGCCCGGGCCACCACCTGCACAGGAACCTCCCCAACTGAGACAGGTAGTGCGCCCGACGAAGACGTGATCAGGGTCGCAACCACAAGCAGAGGAAAGTTGTAGTAGTACTGCACCTTTCTCTGGCCTTAATATAACCCCTTGAGCACGATAATACGACCCCTCAGTAAGACCTTTTGAGCACGACGGTACGACCAATGGGCATGATGGTCTGGCCTTTTCACAGCTGTTAATGTCAGGTTAAAGACCAGGTCATCCTACTCGAGGGTCGTACCATCGTGTTCAATAGGTCGAGTAACACAAGAAGCGACCTCTCGTAACCCTTGAGCGACGGCAAACTAGCGCCCGGCAACATAAAGCGGAGGACCGAGTCATCTTGCCTCGTCGTCTGCCACCGGCTCTCGGGTTGATCCCCTTCACGTGCCCGGCAGACGACGACGCCGACGAACTCCACCCTCCCCGAGGTCTTGAGCAAGGGCGTGACAGAGATGCCTGACGATGTTTCCGGGAAATAGTGACATTAGCGCCTCCTCCTAGTTCCTCATGAGTCAGTCACGTGAGGTGGGTGAGTACGTGTTACCACATCCGCGTCACGCGTTACTCTCCTCCCTCCAACTCTTGTAGCGGTGCCGTGATGGAGCGTGACGAAGGTGACATACCTCCTTCAAGGACTGTGACGTATCAGGTTATAACGTAAGCTGATTCTGTAACACACAGGAGCCTGGTCAAATAGGCTGCCTTAATTTTCCCTATAATATCACACACAGAGGACGGGTCTAGTCAGCAAACAAATATGTCTGTAATTCAGACACTTTTGCCTGACATGCCTTTACAAAATGGCTCTATACTTGCATTCTTCCAATCTTAGGCACCTCACTTTGATCCATGCATACATTGAAAATCTTAGGTAACCAGTCAACAACACAGGCACTCTTTTTGTAAGAAATTCAGCTGCAGTACATTCACTCCAGCCAACTTGCCACATTTTATCTTATGCAAAGCTTGCACCACCTCTTCTCTTGTTACCAAAGCATTTGGCACACCATTTAAACAAATATTAGCAAACATGGCTGTTATTCCATTGTTTATTTTGTGACCTATTGCATGATCCAGTTTAAATTTTCTCCTCTCTGCTTCAAGAGTGATTTTTCTTATGACTTTATATTTAGAATCACTCCATGGTCTCTTGCTCTGTCCATATATGATAGTTTGCTGTTATTATCATCTGAGCCCCTATTTGTTTACACTATAATAGGTTAGGGGCCCAAATGGCTTTTTCTCAGTAACTGATTATCTGTGCTAGTTAGAGTTACAGGTGACAGACATCTGGCAGCAATACCTCCAGTCAGTAGTGTGATGATCACTTCCTTAGAATGTGGGCAGGGAAATTTAGACTTTATGGCATATATTTTTAGGACTCTTTGGGGTTAGGAATGAAGGGATTTACCAGCAAGCTGTAGCGTTGGGATTTTAGCACAAAAGGTAGGGGGCCTCTGAATGCCAAGCGATAATAGGGCTATCAAAAGATGTGTAGGTGAATTTTGTGATGATGCTTGGAAAGGTGTGTGAAGCCCTGCTTTGTGTGGTATTCTTCTGTTCCTTGTTCTGCTGAATCAGTCCCATCAGAACCATTTTCCACTATCTTCCAGACTTCTTTGCATTGATGGTCACATATACTCCATATGTGATTGATTAATTTAAAAAAAAAGTTGCATAACATGTATATCAGTTTCTTATTTAAGTACTACCTCTTTTGTTATAAGCTTCTAATTTTCGTGAAAGACTCTCAATACCTGTTATGGAAACCACACAAAATACACATCTATATTCGTATTCTCACTTGCTTGATATCTATGGTAAATGATTACTACATCATCTATTAATTTTTCAATGGTATTTTGAACTTTATAGATGATCTAAGGGTCGTAAAGCTTCCATGTATATGTAGTTATTAAAGTAGACTAGCCAGTCAAATAACAAACCCATCTTGTGAATACAGTAACCAGTGAAACTGCAGTCACCAATCACTAACTCGGTGGAGAATGTTAAACACAGGATAGGAATGCCTCCATTCCATGTTCCCCTCATCAACATGAGTTTGATTTGTCTTGTTTGTTCCAGTGTTCAGATCAGGAATGGTCTCATGTAAAGGTTTAAAGATATGGATGGAGAATTGTGAAGCAGTAAACCCATGAGGAACCAAGTAATTTTTGAGGAGGCTGGTTGAATGATGTGCAGTTTGCAGTCATATGGTCAGCAGTTTCTCAGGTGGAAGTAATAAAAAAAAGAAAAGAAAAGATATGCATCTGTATTACCAGATGTTAATGGGAGGTCTTGGTGTGTGTGCACAGGCAGGGCTTCCCTTCCTGCACTGCACAGAGGGGCTGTTATGAGAGTTTAAGGAAGCCCCAGAGTAAGTGAAGATTTCTTGTTGCTCTGATATCAGTATGGGGCTTTAGAGATAGATCTGGAAGCTCTTTTTTGCTTTGCAGGTGTTGCTGAAGGGGAAAGGTAAATGTGAAGTGGAGGACCCAACTTAAAGATTGTCATGAAGTTGGAGTGGGAATATGAGTTAGACTTTCTTGACCATGGGGATGGAGCAATGTGTTTGAAGGAGTACTTAAATGAATCCTGATGTCCTTCATCACCATGGGGCAAAGCTAAAGGGACCATCTAGGTAATGAGGACCTCAGTCCTCTTGGACCCAGGGCTGTTTTCCACATTCTGTTCTATGAACAAAGTCCCTTCCTTTATTAGAGCTATCAGAAAGAATGGGCCTCTTAGCATTGGATAAGAACATGTTTATTCAGACCTCATACCTTCAAGAGTGTGCTTTATATGGACTAGTGCTTTTCATGGTCAGTCCTATGCTCTTTGAGGTCAGTCCCAAGACAGCTGAAATGTATATTGGGATAGAGGTTGAAGAGGGTAACTGTGTTGTGGATTGATTTGGATTTTTAGTGTACGTATAGATCTTGATGAAGTGCAGTGGAATGCATGTATAGTGCCATTGTGTGATAGCAAAAGAGACAAAGGTGAGTGTTTAAGTTACAAAGTTATAAGTTTGTTGAGTGTACTTGGTAAGGTGTATGGGAGACTCAGGAGATACCATTCCTGGAGTGGGCCTTAGTCATATCCTATGTGGCTATTACCCTTGACACCATCTAGGGGTAGAAGAATTCCTACCTTGGAACCCTCCTTCTCACAGTGGCTACCACCCTCATGGAGCTCAGGAACAGGTCGATGCCCTGGTAGCAGTCATCACCACCTGGTTCAACCACTACCTGAATGACTGGGACTGCCAGCTGGCAGCTGCCTTCCGCTAAAAGTTCTGGCTTCACTGGCTGCACAGGTTCGACACCAACCTAATGATCTCTGTCAGGGCCACCATGGAGGACGAGGTAGAGAGAACACTGAGGAACCAGAATGGCGATGGCACCACCCACTCCAGCGACAAAATCATACGATAAACCTGGTTGATAGAAATGAGATAATCATGAGAGAAATTAAGTAGGATAAAAGAATGCTGTACAGGTATACAAATTCTATCTGCCATGCTGATGTATGTCTGACTTACGACCATTTTGAGATCCAACCGGTCGGATAGAACAGAACTCAGATGTATGTCGGGGAGCATCTATAATACAATATAAGTACGAATACATACATGTGTACTTATTCATACTTGGTCACCATCATCCATTCCCAATGCCACTCTGCCCCACAGGAAACAGCATAAATGCATGTGAGAAAAGAAGAAATACGTATACATTCTTTTCCTTTCTTTTGCAATTAATCCCGCCACCCCCCAGCGAGGTAGCTCCAGGAAACAGGTGAAGAAAGGCCACATCCGCTCTTATCCATATTTGAGCTGTCATGTTTAATGCCCTGAAACCTCAGCTCCCTATGTAGGCCCCATAGACCTTCCATGGTTTATCCCAGACGTTTCAGTTTCTTCAGTTACTACCATACACTTTTGTTTAAGTGTAAGCTTAATTAATCCTTTGATAGTACATTTTGTATGATTATCAGGCATTCCTTTTATGATTTTCTTTGTTGTTTGTGCTTTTTGCATAATTTTTAATATGATTTGATATACAGATATACTTGATACTTGTCATCCTCACCATGCCCAGTTGTATATGTATTTATTAATGTGAGTTTATTCTTCCAGGGGTTGAATTTCTTCACTCAGCTAAAGCCTTCTTTTGTGAGTTGTGTGAGTGTATTATTTGGAATACAGGGGAAGCTGTTACTCATCTTCAGTCTCCTCTTCATGTTCAGAAGTATAAGGTTTGTTCTTCACTTATTTTTGAACACAGCTTGTACTTCTGTCATACACATTCACCATTTTCCATGTTAGTGAGGTAGTGCCAGGAACATATGAAGAAATGATCTCATTCAGTCACATCCATACTGTCATGTATATTCCACTGAAACCAGATCCTCCTATCCACAGTCAAACTCCATAGTCCTTTTTGTGGTTTCCCCCAACAGCTTCATGGCTCAAACCATTGACCATATGTAAACATAGCTCGAGTTCACTTTCTCCCTTGAATGCCCTTCACTCTCCTGCATATTCAGACCCCATGTAAAGACATCTTTCAGTCCATCCTTTTGCCTCCTTCTTGGTTCCCCCCTTTCCTTGTTCCTTCAACTTCTGATGTGTATACCCTCTTAGTCATCCTTACTTTACTCAACCTCTCCATATATCCAGATCATTTCAGCAAACCCTCTTCAGTGCTTTCCTCTTACTAGCACCCCTGTCTCTTAAAGTATTATTTTTTATTTGATCAATCTTTCTTACTTCACACATCGTCCTCAGACATTTCATTTAGAACACATTCACCCTATTCTTTACAACAGGGCTACTCATTTACTATTAGTGAAAGTCCAGTCACATAGAATTCCTTGGTTGCAAAGGTCTGGATGAAAGTTAACGTACTGTAATAAAAAGTAAATTAGAGTGCATGTTATGATTCATTCCAAGCTGATGTGGGATCTCAGAAATATTTGAAGAGATAATATTATCCCTGAAGTGGGAGAGAAAGAATTCTACCTCATGATTCACCATGTGCCGTAGAAGGCGACTAAAGGGGGTGGGAGTGGGGAGCTGGAAACCTTCCCCTTCTTGCTTTCCAAATTCTAAGAGACGAAACTGAAGGAGCCAAGTGGGGAGTGCTCATCCTCCTCAAAGGCTTAGATTTGGTTGTTTTAATGTGTGTGGATGTAACCAAGATGAGGAGAAAGGAGAGATGGTAGTATGTTTAAGGAAAGAAAACTTGATGTTCTGGCTCTGAGCAGAATGTCTTGGGAGTAAAGTCAGGGGATGGTGAGAGGACAAGAGCTAAGGAAGCAGTAGCGTTACTCCTGAAGCAGGAATTGTTGTGGGAGTGTGTGATAGAGCGTAAGGAAATAAATTCTATATCGATTTGGGTAAAACTGAA
>JAUUDY010209344.1:0-12744 GCA_032361765.1 Panulirus inflatus
GTGTGTATGTATGTATGTATGTATGCACACATAGTAGTAAAACATAGTACATGTATTTATACATCGTTCATATACGGGGCAAGGGCAAAATTCTTTCCCCGTAACAGCATTAGTAATCACACACACACACACACACACACACACACACACACACACACACACACACACACACACTATAAGCAATAAGAACTCTTCCATTTACCCCAACATAAAAACTATTACCTTCACTTTACGTGTCCAGAGACACTTTGTGGGACCCCTTATGCTGGTAACTTAGGCTCGTGGGTTTTGCCAGTGATCATTACCTGAATTATTGGCTTCCACAAGACGCCTGCAATTCTCGTGTCGTTATGGTAGTTCGTGATGCTGCTTGCTTGTTGGCTTGTCCTTCGTGTGTGTGTGTGTGTGTGTCTAGATGCTGGAGGCCTGATAAGAGACCAGAACCACGAGGAAGATGAAGGCACCAATCACTAACGTATAAAAAGAGTATAATTGATTTTGTATATTATTCACGGTCGCTGTATCACCACTCCTACGTGTAGTATATATCATTTTCTCCTCCTACCCTTTTCTTCTGTTTTCTTAAGAGATTTTTCCATTTTCCTATCTATAGTATCCGTTCATTAGGAGCCTTCTTGTTCGTTCTATAGCCAGGTACCTTCACGTTTAGTGTCAGAAACATTTTGTCTCACTCATGACTAAACTGAGCCCCACTTTGCTCTGCCCTTGGGCTCAGGAATTCAGAGCACCGCCTCCCCGACACACGGTGTGAGGAGGTGCACAGCAGACGGAGTATCTGCGAAAGAGAGGGAGGGAGAGAGAGACGTCAAGCAAGTTACTGACAGGCAACAGATGACACACGGTCTATATGCAGCGCGAAGCTCCTCACGGACAACATGCACACGGACTGTACCACCACCACCACCGCCACCACCCAAAGACATCGAGCCTCGAAGACACTCGGGCATAATGGAAGAGACAGATTATCTCGATGATTGATCCTGTAATCTCGCGATCATTTGATAATCTGAAAATTCTCACTGGCCTTGGTGGAAGTTATGACCAGAGCCTGGGCATGGGGTAGAGAGAGAGAGAGAGAGAGAGAGAGAGAGAGCGCGCGAGAGCGCGAGAGAGAGAGAGGGGTTAGTTAACTTGGTCCTGGGGTGTTATTGACTCGTTGGTCAATAGCATGTGCGGTAAAGCAGCCTATGAGCGAGATTTACGAATACGACCGCCAACTCTTTTTGCTCACCGTACACGCACGACCCCGAAGTTATTTAATAAAGTATGTATTCCTGTAGGTGTTCGAGAAATACTGAGTCGTGCGCATGCTTGTTTAGGAAATGGGCGGACATAACAAACTACACCAGCTAAGATGTGTGAGAACTAAACGCACACACAAGCACACGCTCAGAAAGTGTATTTAGATACGCTTGCCAAGCTGCTTGAGTTGAAGAGGGCAAATATCGTGCATGTATTGAAGAAAGAAGACTTTGAAATTGCGCAGAACTACTGACATTGCTTTTGTAGGAGTGTAGTCTGTGAAAGACGGAAAACGATAATCAGAGAGGAAATGGATTACTTCATGTCACAAAGATATTATCTATGTGAGAGACAACACAGCTTCAGGAAAAGGAGGTTCTGGGTAATGAAGCTCTTAAATTTGCACGAGACAGTGAGCTCAATATTGGACAAAAGAGAAGGCTGGGTGGATTGTTTATATCTGGTATGTCACAAAGCATTTGATACTGTACCACATGGGAGGCTTATTTAGAAGCTGAATCACCAGACATGAATAAGGAGGAGACTCCTCGAGCAGACAGAAGATTATCTTATTGAAAGAGAGCAAATGACACATGTCAGAGGAGACCTCAAAATTAGTTGAGGTTACCAGCAGAGTGTTGCAGGGTTCTGTTCTATTACTCTTCAGCATCTTCAAATGACTGCTGGTGAGCTTCCAACCACACAAATATAGTATTCTTTCTTGACAGCTTAGAGATTTGGTCATGTCGACCAGCCCAGGCAAAAACTTGGACAGGTACTGAATCATTCCTAAGGAATACCAGATGCCCAATACATCAGTGGAAGCAAGCATCTCCCTCATGACCTCAGCTTTCTGATATGCAGGTTTAACTCCCTCTGGCATTACTACATGACCAATAAAGGGTACTTTTGAAAGGCTGAGCTTAAGTTCTTCCACTTCCTGAACCACATGGAACCCTCTAATTGATGCAAAAACTGCTGCAGTTTCTTATCATGGTCCTCAATTGCTTCCTCTTCAGTCTTACCACAGCCATAAACAATGAAATCATCATCGACAACTTCACTTCCTGGTAATCCTTCTGTCAGTTGATGTGATGTTGGGAGACTTCAGGTGTGGAACTGATTGTAAATGGCATCCAGAACCATCCATATCTGCTGAAGGGGATATTGAATATAGTCAAGTAGGAGCTCTCATCTTTTTGTTGTATATGCCAAAAAAACTTTCTTCACATCCAGAATTGTAAAAATGTGCTGCCAATATTCTTGTGATGATGTCCTCAGTAACTGAAAGTGGGTAGTGCTCTCTTCTGATTGTCTCACTCAGATCCCTCGGATGAAGACAAATCCATAGATTTCCATTTTTCTTTGGCACCACAACCAATGATGACGTCCAGACTGTTTCCACTTCAACTTTAGAAATGATTCCTAACTCTTCCAAATGATCTATCCCCCTCTTGCAGATGAAAATACATAACTACATGTACTCGGCATGGCACATGATCTACTGGAGACAATAATCAATTCACGTGAATTCCATAAAGCATAGTCAACTTTCCCACTGATATGTCAAACATCTGTGGGTACTGAAGCAATACTGTATCTTTAGTAATGGCTTTATGTGACATTTGTGTTGCATGGATACCGGCTTCAAAATTTTCTAAAAAATAGGTTCAACACATCATTATCCTTCATTATCAAAAAACCAAAAGGCTCATTTGCTTTGTAACCTAAGATCAAATGATACTGTTTATACCTGAGAAGTACACAATCTAGGTCACATGAACACTCATACCGTGACACCCTGATCTTCACATGTCTCATTGAAGGGATGTCTTTCTGTCCATACAAAACCATAATGAATTGCTGAGCCTTCTCCAATCAGTCACCACATGTAGCTGCCTTATATACATGAACAGGTACTACCAATCTGAAATCCTATGTAACAACGTGCTACCATTTTCAAAGCAACTGTTTGCTTGACTTTAAGCTGAACACTTGACATCATCCTTGCAGTATAAACTTCTAATTCTGAGTCTTCTAAAATATAAGTGCCAACCACTGCATTTACTGTGTCCTGGATTGTAAACCTGTCTATTCAAAACTATGGCATTTTAATCTCAAGTGGTTTCACCCTTTGCACCTCATGCACACCTTACTTTAAGCCAGACAAAACTCCCTCTACTTCCTGTGATCCCCTCCACAATATCTACATTTGGAGATCATCCTGAATGTGGATTTTTAATATCCCTCTCTGTTCTTTCACTGAACCTTTACACTGCTCCTTTTTATGCACAAATGAATATACAATGCTCCTTGTCATTTCTCCTGTTTCCTTGCCAGCCATTGGGTGTATCCAGTTGCAATGGACGTAGGATGGTTTACAATCTGCCCACATGGTTGACGTCCAATCATCAAAGGACTAAGCCCAACAATAGTCTTCCTGCCTCAAAGGAGACACCTTTCATGTTGAACACAGACTCAAGCTGTCCCTTAATGCTGTGCCACACCATGAGTCATATCCAAGCATTTCACATATATGCACACATTTTTTCACTACTGGTAGATGATGGCCCAGTCATCATCATCCAAGTACTAATGCAAGCCAGTAATATTAACCCTCACTCCTGGTAGGTGATGGCCCAGTCATCATCATCCAAGTACTAATGCGAGCCAGTAATGTCAACCCTAATACTAGACCACTAGTGTATCTCTGTCCACAGTGCAAAATATCCATCTCTAAAAGGCACTACTCCACCAGATGCTTCAACTGCACTCAAAGTTACCAACTCCACAGCTCTTCGCTGTCATCCATAAAAGGCAACTCAGAGCTCTAGACATAAAGCAATCACTTCCAAAGGAACTCCCAAAACCCCTCACCTTAAAATCACCAGAAACAACAGCACAAAATGCTCAGTCTCTCTTTTTACAAACAAACCTTACAAATCCAAAGAGCCCCAGCAACAAACTAAATATCCTGGCATCAGAAAACAAACATGCAGAAACATTCAACCATCTCTGAGAACACAACATCCACATAGCTGCCACCCAAGAAACCAGACTCTCATTCAAATCTTCCCTCCCAACTTTCTACAACAAAACCATAAGAGAAGACTGACAAGAACACCATGGCAAAAAAAGTTTACAGACAATGACAACACCCTAGAAACATAATCCATTAGAATAACACTTCACAGCACCACCTACAACATAACACCTACATATCCCCCCCCACCCCCCCACCATACCCCTCTAAGTACACTCCTTAAGAGCAAAACTTGACCAAGATACCTAACACTTATCTCTGCAGACATTTCAATGTCCACCATCCCACATGGCTTAGCACTCACGTCCAAGATCCCTGAGGTGAACTACTCATAAACTGACTGCAGCCTCTCAAAATCTTCAACACACTCTACCACCTAACCTGATTCCCAACACACTGCCTCCAGCAGCTGACCTCACCAGACATCTTTTGCTCACTAGTACCACACACAAGGAACACTTGGAGCATGATAAACAAGATGTCCTCTAACCGCCTGATACATAAACAAGATGTCCTCTAACCGCCTGATACCTGGCCTATTCATTCAGCATAACCATCAAACACATTTACATTAACTCCAGGAAAGCAGACAGACAAGCCTTCACATAGTACAAGGAAACAAACTTCAATACAGGTGATATTGTATCCCCAGATCATGTAGTCTCATATTCAATCAACACCTTAAAACAAGCAAGTAAAAAGCACATATCACAAGGGTATAGAAAGAAAAAAACATAAACTTCTGCAAATTACACAGCTTAAAAGCACATACCAAAAGGATATACATAGAAAAACCACCTAAACTTCTCCCACAGAATGGACTACTTACCCATGAGGCACAACTCAAAAATCAGAAAATTCACAAAAACCTAAGCAAAATCCATCCAGAAACAACTGCCCATCCACCCTTCACTCCCACTTATAAAAGCAACATAACAAAAACTTTACAGAATTCTCCTCCTACAGGTCCTGATAGTATATCAAAAATCACAAGACATACTTTGGTAAATTTGCAATCCAAGAACTTTCAGATATCTTCACACATACCTACCTACACACAAAAAAATCCCTAATATCAGGAAACCTCCTGATATTACGTATCACTTTTTAAGTATCCAAACTGTGAAAAATTGACCAAAAACAGAATCAAACAAACCACTCTCACATAAACAATATGGCTTTAGACCCAACCACTCCAACACCATGCTACACTATGACTCACGCAATATATCCTTGACGATTTCAATCAACCATAGACCCCTCTCTCTCACAGAACTAGAAACAGTAGGCTTTAAAAAAAAAGAAATTGAAACATGTTCATGTAAAAGATATTTGACACCACCCTCCACAAATTATAAAAAGTGGATGGACAATTTCACAACTGGCAACCATGACAGATTCACTCAAAATGGTTTCACCTCTAAAACACTTACACTCTCCAGGGGAGTTCCCAAAAGAGCAGTTCCTTCTCCAACCCTTTTCAATCTCTTCCTACACAACAACACTACACAAATGAAACAATGGCTCATCCAGAGAAGAATGTCTGTATCTCCAAAGAAGGCTCCAATCACTCTTTTAACCCTAGACAGACATGAATGCAGCTCACATCCTCCAGTCACCTTGAATGAACGATCACTCCCACTGAACAAATCACAAACCATTCTAGGCATCACATACAATAAATAATATTCAATCACACACCAAGAACACCAACCCAAAAGTAACACAAACTATACATTCTCAGAACACTAACTAGCACCAGACTTAGACAAGAAAAGGAATTCCTTAACACCCTTTACATATAATTCATCAATCTACTTTAAGCTATGTCTCACCTGCCTGGTCTTCCATCCTGACAAAAGCAAATGTAGCAAAGATGCAAACCACACAAAATAGTGCACTTAGAACAATCACCAGCTGTCCAGCAGCCACAAACACATTATACCTACACAATGTAATCCCACGTTAATATGCTCAACATGCAATTCTATGCTACAGCACTAGACCCCTCCCATCCAAAGCACTCTATAAATAACCACCGACCCCCAAATAGAAACAAAATGCTTTTGCCTGCTTCACTCTTCAATAACTTCTACTCATATATTTCACCAGCCCTAACAAATATAACTGTCGAAATGCAAACACACTGATGTAAACTAACAACCACTAAACAAATGACCTCCCACCTCAGTCCTTCATGCCCACAATGTAATTACTATAAAGAAGACATTGAGCATTTAGTACTCAATTGCCCTGCAATCTCTGCACATACAACATTATAAATAACACTTTATGACATGTGGTCCTGACTGGTGAGTGTGATCAGCTTCCTGCATGCTGCAGGAGCCTAATAAGGATAGAGGAGACTCTTAGAGCAGGAAGAAAGTATGTAAATAATGGGGTCCTTGCACAACAATGGGGTAATGTTCCTTGTGATCTACTGATCACTCTCTTAAAAACTGGACCTCCTTGGTAATTCGAAGAAACTGATTGACTGAGTTGGCAACACTCCAAATAATTTGGTTTTAATCTAGTAAATTTCCACTCCCAAACAGTATTATAATAAACAACCAAAACTTGGCACACTCAAACTTAATAATTAACCAGTGCATATATCACTCAGAGGCCAATTCACATTCTACCCCCAACTTGCACAAAATAGGCTTCATGAGTTGAAGACTCTAAAATCTTGAAAATACAGAGAGCAATGCCTAAGCTCTTCTCTGATCATTATTCAATTACCTATTTGTACTGTATAGAAAGGCAGTTTTATTCTTGTGGGCCCCATCTCTTGAAGTGTGCATGTGTGTGTGTGTACTGTATGGGGAAAGAGTCTTCTCTGATGGAGCCTCATCCCTTGAACATGCTGTCGTCAAACAGCTTCTTAAATTCATGTATGCTGTCCGCATAAACCATATCCTCGTTCATTTTATTCCATTCATTCATCACTCTTACACCATAAAATGACCTCTTTATATCTTATTTAACAAGTTTCTTGCATAATTTATGTTATGCCCTCTGGCTGTTTTATCCCTACAACTCTCGATGAGCTGTTCACTGTCAACAGCATTGATCTGGTCATCCCTCACACTTCTCTTTCAAGGTGGCAAATCTAAATCCCATAGCCTTTCTCTGTAACTCAAATCTTAATTCTGGTATGATCTTTGTTGTCCTTCTCTAGACATTCTCTATTAACTCTGGTGCTTCTTTAAGTATACTGAACAAAACTGAATATAATATTCTATTTTTGGCATTATTTAGTATACAAGCAGCTTGCTAAATATTTCCTTATCCATGTATTTGACAACTATGCTGATATTTGCCAGAAAACAGTTTGTCTCCATAATTATTTTCCTAATGTGGGACTCTGGTGACAGGTTAGGGATGATGTCTATTCCCAAGTTCTCGCATACAGAATCCTGAAGCTAATTTTCTACTAGATGATAATAAAATTAAGGGCTTTCACTGTCCCATTCTCTTTATATTTGGTTGTGTTAAATTCCATCAACCATGGAATCTGTTTTGGCCCCTTGTAAGATGATGTAATCCTTCACATTTTTCACTACCCTCATGACCATTGCAAACATGTTCAGGTAGGAGACCACTCCTTCAGGCAAGTCATTTATAAAGATCAAGAAGAGTAACATTCCCAGCAGAGAACCATGTGACACTGCTGATCACCTCAACCCATTTGGAAAATACTCCTCTGGCATGCATCCCTATGCTGAGATAATCAACCCATTAAGAGTTTCCCCTATACTCTTGCCTGGTGATCCAGCCTCTTAAGCTGCTTCCCATGTAATATAGTGTCAAAAGCTTACTAGCAATCAACATACAAACAGTCCATCCATCCTTCTCTATTGCATAAGACTTAGCTTTCTCTTGTCCAATAAGTTTGTCATACATGACCTTTCTCTAAAACTGTACCATCTCTCATTTAGGTAATTTCTTCTTGAGAGAAATTCATCCACCTGCCTTCTAATCATCAATTTCAGAACCTTACAAACCACACTCATTTGGGAGACCAGTCTGTAACTCAATGCCTGTTTCCAGTCTCTTCTTAAATAGTTAGATATGATGTTTGCCCTCATTCATTACCATGGGACTTTGCCTCTCACCAGAGGCATCTAAAACAGTATCTCTAAGAGCTGTATCTAGTATATCTGCACACATCTTTAGCACATATAGTAAAATTTCGTCAGGACCATGAGTCTCATCTTTTTTTAGGTATCAATGTTTTTGAAAACCTACTTCCCATTTCATCTCACTGGTGTTGAGGCCATTATGTTTTCCACTGTGAAAACACTTTTTAACTTGTTATTCAGTTCCTCACTTATCCTTATATTACCCACTACAACTCTTGCCTAAATCCCTTAGCCTCATTTGGTGCTCTTAACAGATGAATTACTACCGATGAATTTTGTAAAAATTTTGATTTTCTGCTGCATTTACACATTATTCTTTTCAAAGGTTCTTTGTTCCTCTTTTCTTTAATCCAGCAACCTTGGGATCTGATCATTAACAGACAACAGAAAATGCCAGAAAACAGAAACTGACATCTAAGGGAACCCCTATGTAATCATATGCCTACCCCCTAGTCTTGCCAGCTCATTCCATAAACATATTGCTGTGTTATCAAAGGCAGAAAAAAATTAAAACAGGAAATAATACATCCATAAATGCTTCCAAAGCTTTTATTGGTACATCAGATTACATCAGAAGTATCCCGAGATGGAGACTCCTCAGTGTCTTGGACAATGGTTTCTCGTGGTATATGATGCCAATACAGGGCAGATTTGTCAGCTTTATATACTTGTTCTCGGTCTAAGTTTTTCACTGCTACTAACTGTGCAAATGCACTTTGTTGCATTTTTGACGAGTACTTAAAGTAACGAGAGTCCATAGGTTGGCAGTTGGCTTTGGTCAACTCATTACTATTGTTGTTTTACTGTTATCATCAAAGCAGCCAGCCCGTGCTGCGTCAGTCCCAGCCAAGCAGCCAGCTTGTACACTCTCTTTCACCCTGTACATGTTGTTCGTTGTTTAATAGAGAATTGGAGATTTTATTGATTCTTTTAATATGACCTTACACTACAAGCTTCCATGTAAGAACTACGCTTTTCAACGCACACACAATGTACTGAAATTCCATGTCTCCACTTAAACTTGTGTAACCAACCTTGCGAATATTCACAGTCAAAGTCGAGTTTTAGTTCTCTGTGAAAAACTTTGGCCTGCTTGATAAGCATCTCCCTAGAAATGCTCACTACTTCATTACATGGGAGCTTAAATCACTTTATAAGTGCACTGTCTAAGTCTGTACTCCTGGCACCTTTCAAAGTTTTCCAAAACTTTAAACTTTTCTGGCAATCATTTTCAGGAAAAAACTGAATATAAGAAATTAACAGGACTGTTTATTAGCTTGGATGCAGTGTAAACAGATTTTGGCACCTTATTGCTGCTAAAACCACAGTCCTGGTGGCAGATCCACAAACTAATGACAGCAGATTCAACCATGCTGGACCATGGGAGTTCCCGGAATAAAGAGGTACAACCTGTATACATGTTCCTTACTCTCTTATACCTTGCAGTTGCTAGCAGGCCGGAGTGCAATACAAGTCTTCACCACTGCACATCTCAATGTTTCTTTACTTTTTGTTATCTTCTATCAAACCTTTCTTTCCTATTTCTCATCATTCCCTCTGTATTTGAGGCTAAAGGAACCCAAGTGCCTACGCATTCACTGTCAACCTCTGTCTCCAACTTTCTCTATCATCTCATTTTGGCTAACAAAAACTGGTCCTGCATTTCTGTACTTTACTAAACCTTCCATCATCTAGCCCATATATGCATTTCCTTGCTTCATCTCTAAATATCATTCTTGGAATTGCTTTGCACAATTTTCTGTGTGCCTCTGTTCATCACCCTAGGCCTATGTTCCTCTGCCTCACTCTTTCTATTCTGTCGATCTGCCTCTGAATCTCCTCCTTTTGATCTTCCCTAACATCTACTTTTATCAGTCTCTGTGAGTGTGTCAATTCTTTTATTCTACCTGAACAGCTTTCAATATTATTCTAGTAGATTCAGCATGAACTTTTGAGCTTTCCTCTACCTGAATGGCTCCCTGTAATATTCCTACAATTCCTTGACAAATATTGGGAATATTTTGCAAAGCCTCCAGTACATCCAGAGAAGACACATCAGACTTTGTCTTCTTTTTAATGGCTTCTTCTTTCCTCTGACTTGGTATAAACTGAAACTCCTCCCCAGCTGTGTTTCTGTGCCTTTCTAGTCTCATGACCCTCTTATGATCCTTGAGATGCTTCCAAAATTTTGCTAACTGTAGCTCTAGTTGTGTTATCTTCTGATCTTACTCATTTAATTGCTCTCGGATGTTTTCACATCTAAAAATTTTTTCTTTTGTCTCTAGCCTTCTCTCTTCTGATCTTGTTTTCATGCATTCCAGTAACTGAATCCATATATACAGTTCCAAAAATATTATATAGTTGTTAGGCATGGGCTATAGATAAGGTTGTATGGAGGAGGGTGGATGTGTTGGGAATGAAATGTTTGAGGACAATATGTGGTGAGAGGTGATTTGATCATGTAAGTATTGAAAGGGTAAGAGAGATATGTGGAAATAAAATGTGTGTGGTTGAGAGAGCAGAAGAGGGTATGTTGAAATGATTAGCACATATGGATAGAATGAGTGAGGAAAGATTGACAAAGAGGATATATGTGTCAGAGAAGGGAACAAGGAGAAGTGGGAGGCCCAGTTGGAGGTGGAATGATGGAGTGAAAAAGATTTTGAGTGATCGGGACCTGAACATACAGGAGAGTGAGAGGCGTGCAAGGAACAGAGTGAATTGGAACGAGGTGGTATACCAGGGTCAACATGCAGTCAATGGACTGAACCAGGGCATGTGAGTTGTCTGGGGTAAACCATGGAAAGTTTTGTGGGGCCTGGATGTTGATATATTTTGCAAAAGGTGACAGTGGTGCATGTGATCTAGTATGTGCTGATAACCATGAGGAAAATGAAGCACGATAAGTTCCCAAGTGTACTTTAGTGTAATGATCACATCGTCAGGGAAGATACAACAGTAAGATATTGTAAGTAATCATTTGTTCACAGATTGTATGAGCTGGACGACTACTGGGAGGAAGCTGGACGGTTAGAAGCCATCAGGGCAGCAGTGGAGGCTGGGGCGGTGGCAGCCTCACCCTTGCCCAGACAGAGGTGAGGAGTGCCAGGAACAGGAGGACCCCTACAACACATCATCCACGGACTAGCGAGAACAAGACCCCTACTGCAGCGCAGCCTAAGGGTTAAGCTGTGTCTCAAGGCAACACTAGAAGCTGCGGACACTAACTACATCACCCTACCTGTTAGTGAACGCTTTCAGATACTTCACTCGTTGTGTGAGAAGGGTCAACTATAAGTAACTTCTTGTATTGGTCACAGTACGTCTGAAGCAGTAGTTTCAATACCCAAAATACAGCAGAGAACTTATGGTTATTTCTCGTCTAAGGAGAACATTATACAGCTGGATCCACTGGGTGCGCACGAGGCTGGTTGTGATGATGGAAGACAACAGAAACTTGTGTATCATGTCGTAGGAATAGACAGACATACAGAGCTTATAACGAATTAGATCCGTAAACTTATCGAGCAGCTAAGATGATGCAAATAATGTCAGTCGAGGATAGGAAGCAAAATACGCATCAAGTGTACGCTGAAATGTATCTATGACACCGCCTTCAACTACTTTAATCGCTGGATCGCTCGAGGCAAAAGCGTTCGTCCACGTTTTCATATCCTTCACTTCGAGTAAATCAGACAAATCTATCCTCAAGTAACCTGGTAAAGGGAGATCATCGAAGCCTTTCATGAGGCTGAGTACCTATATCAGATCACCTCTCAACCTTCTCTATTTGCAGCCACACTCCTTTACCGACGAACTCCAGCCAGTAGTGTCCTCAAGTTCATCACCTGCATGTTGCCTGCAGTTCGGCCAACACCTCTCTCCCTTACTCGAAGTTCCTCACACCCGTTTCTCACATGGACAAAACTGGTGCACTTTCTTCTTGCAAGCACAACAGGATAAACATTCAACCTACAGAGCACGGAGGTACGACTCTCGAGCACAGCGATACGACCCTTGGGTAAGATGGCCTGGCCTCTGACTCCACCCTTTAAGGGTCTGGTCAAAGGTCTCAATTCGTCACACCCAAGGGGTCATATCATCATGCTCCTGCGGGTTAATTCCCTGCCTATATATCTCGAGGTTGTGTTCCAGGGTCTCAGCCGGGTCTCTCTCATCGCCAGCGAGTCTGCCATTCCCCTGGAGATTATCGAGCCATTTCCCCCCCCGCCCCCGCCCGGGAACCCCCGGGTAGCCACTCGAGCAATGATGGTGAGGAGGTCCGGGCCTCTC
>JAUUDY010209454.1:8235-31179 GCA_032361765.1 Panulirus inflatus
TTCTAAAAGAGGAAACAGAGGAAGGAGTTAAGTGAGGACTTTTCCGTAAAGGCCTGGTCTTCTTTTCCTAATCCTACCATGCTAAGATGGAAAAAGGCAAGCAGATATATAAAAAATGTGAATCTTTTACAAGTAAAAGCACGTAAACAGTAAAACAAACCTTCTGACAATATATTTACTCAGTTCACTACTATGGAACTGCTTTTCCCATAAATCAGATATCTGATAGAGAGCAGTTGCATCTGTACGCACACCTAGCCTTAGGCCTGGGTTAGCAATCAGTTGTGTACTGTCACTAAGGTATGCAGTAATGCTCTGGACAGCACCTAAGGTCTCTGGTCCACCAACAATCTGGCTCAGTGGTGACACATATGAACCAACTGACAAGAAGACTGTACTGCCATCTGTAAAGATATATTACTGTTATCAAAACATATTGTGCATGATATACTGAAATTTTTGTATATCAACAAAACATACATTTATTAGTTCAAGAGGGATACAGTGTTCAGGGTATGAAAAGAGAGAAAGTTGTCTCTCGTGCTATAACAGTCATAAGTAAAAGTTTTCATATATGGTTCTCTAACATGCTGAAATGTCTCCAAAACATCTTGAGTCCTGTCTGCCCTCAAGTTTTGAGATTCCAAACTGTGAAAGGCCAGTTCTCCATGCCTATCCACAGATAGCACTGGTTCAAGATGTTTCTCAGAACTGAGACACATGTAACTCAATATACAAAAAGCTTAATTACGACATCTATAATGTGGTTAACAACCCGAATTAAATTCTTAGTGTTATTCTTAACACAGATACTACATATCTATCTAGAGCTAAATTCTGGTTTCCATGTAGTGTGTGAAGGCTGACCAATCTGCTTTCCTGTAGTTTGTAAATGTATTCAGTGGCTGTGTGGATGTAGTTAATAGAACTGGGATGTGATCAGAGAAGACTTCATGTACTATATGCAGTGCTAGTGAGCAAAAGCAAATGGCTGACAAGGTGGGCTGCTGAAGCTGATGAATTGGGAATCTGGTTAGCTGATTGTATAGGCTGTGGATGCTGAAAGGGTGCAGTTGATTTTTGAATACTTCGCCTTGAATATCTTGGGTGTGCGTTGAGCCATCCAGGATGACGAGCAATAAGATCTCCACATGGAAAGGAGTTGCATATATTGGTCAGGTTCTGCAGCTGAGGAGGTATGAAGGTGTTGATTTATGTTGTATCTAATGCTGTGTTCTATTTTCAAGAACTGTTTTTCAAAAGTGTTGTCATTGTTTACAATCTGTTTTGTGTTTGCAGTAGTGTATATAAACTGGATGATGTGGTGTATAAGTGTCAGGAGTTGTCCTTATGGCCTATGTTGTCCTGCCTTAGGGCTGTGAAATTATATAGAGGGGACAGAAAGCATCATGGTGTAAGTCTGGTTTCTTGGATGTGGGCTTTGTGTATGTTGTCTTCTTGAAGTTTGAGTACTTCTCTTTGCTTGTTTTCTTATCCTGATGGTGTAGAATTTCACAATGTTTTGCATTTCAATGAGGAAGAATTGTACATTTTGTGCTGTTGCATGTGGAGTGCCTTATATTGAAAGTTTGATGGTTTGAGAGGGTGCATTGCGTGACTGAGGATTCTTCTCATGTTATCTCCTTTGGATAATCAAAATGGTGTATGAGAGAGACACAGTAAATTTCTATCAGTGCCATTCCATCAAGCAAATATTTCACTTCCCTCTCTTCAGCACTGGTTGGCAGTCCTCTCATACCAAAGTATAAATACCATCTTTGAGTCCTTCCTAACCTTAGTCTATTTTTTCCTGTCAGTCACCAGTTGTCCATGCTGACAAGAACAATAGCCTACCAGACCAGGCCCTTACCAAGTGTAGCCATCTGATTGAAGTGACGACAAAGCCGTGCTTCACTTGGAGACAACAGGTCAAGGCGGTGGAAAAGTGCTGTGGGTGGAAGTGGACGGACATTCCTACTCAATCTCTTGTGTGGCAAACCTGCATCATACCAGGCCACCACAAACACCCATCCACATGACAGTGAACGGCACCACCAGTAATGTATCTCATCCTGAAGAGAAAAAGAATAACTTAAAATGGGCTGACTACCATTACGATTCCTGCAAAATGATTCAAAAATATTTTTCTTCAGCAAAAATGTGAATACATGTGACTGTCCACATGACTAGTGCACACCTCTTATATTACATTCTATGACACCCTCACTTTCATATAATATTTCTCCAATCTGTTTCATTTTATTTATAATCATCCCAGGACCAATATCTATGAAAGAGTCATGGTGTTACTCACATCCTCTTTTTAAACGGTCCTGCAGCCCAAAACTGCTATTTTCTATAGCAACGAAATGTAGAATCCTTTGGAGTGAGAGGTTCTTCAACAAGTGTACTCCTAATGATACAGCCTCACTAAAGGTAACTTTTCCCTCACAATGTGTGTTCCTTTGTATGAGTCCAAATCTGATATGAATACCACATCCCTATACCTTAAGAGGAATGTAGAGCACAGACAATGCAGACCAAACTATGGCTTGCCTCCCTCTCAATCCTTCTAAACTGTGCCGTTCTGGGAATAAGACAGTCATAATGTCCATTCCTAAGGCCCCTTTGCTGCCAGATCTTTGTAACTTGTTCTATCATCTTTGATATTCAAAATCCAATTTAAGTTTTTTTTAGCACTGCTAGCAAGGGATAAGCTGCGATTATGATATTGTGAAAATAATTACTCTTACAGGGGATGATTGAGGTGGATAAATACATTAAAGATGTGTGAGTGAAATGAGAGACTATGCATCAGTTCTAATCCATGTAGTAGAGAAAAAATCAAACTTATCAAACAGACAGACACAAAGGTTAGATAAAACTAAGGACATCTACCAAACCATATCATCTAATTTCATTTGCCTATTTCAAGAGGATTTTGTGAAATTCTGGTAAAATGCTAGAGTGGGCTGAATTAAGACAGAAGCATATAAATGTGCCTTTTCTTATGAAGTACAAAAACAAAAAATAATTGTACTCCATCGTGGCATTTGGCCTTTATACTATATTCAGCAACTGAAAACTCATGTATATTTAATCAAAAATAGTTACCACCTTAGTTACCAAATGGTGCTCTATGTATTTTGGCAAGACATAAAAGAGTTTAAGCATCAGTGTTTTCTATTCTACCACAAACATAATAGAACTTTATAAATACATTTCTTACCATTCTGCCAAATAAATTCTTACCCTTTGGTTCCAATCTCGACTACTTTTGTCAAGATATCTATGACCTGTAGGTAAACTGATAAGGTCATTTCTCACACTACTGAAGCCTGGGGTCTGTTCCAATAATGTTATATCTGTCGGGATTAATGGCAATGTCCATGTCTCAGGTCGACCAAGCTTCGGATGACCAAGAACATTCCCTGACAAGAGATAAATAAGGTTTGTAGGGCATCAACATGTTTCTTTGTTTGAAAAACAGTATATTGTGGAGATCTGTACCTTATGACTTGTCTTATGAAAGGCAGCAATGTTCCCATCACTACAGGACATCACAACTACCTGACAGAACAGTTACCTCTGCCTCATCTACTGGTACCAAGAACTCACAATTCATGAGCCTTGCTGACTTGGATACACCAGTGTCATTATAACCTGGCTTGGAAGACTTCCCCTTGCGCTTCCAGAACATATCTTACACAGCTAAAAGTAATAAACCTGCTGACATAATACTGATACTTGTCTATCCATGACATTCACATTTTGGTTGTACAGTTTTCTGCAGCCATACAAATATAAAAGATATCTCTTAACTCTGTAACTGATTTTCTTTGTAGACAATGAACAGCAGACACCTGTGCTTTAATTACATACTTGGCCAACCATTACCAGTACATTTTCATGAAGTCCTAAAATTCCTACAGAATAATTGTACATAAATTGGACATTCATTAAAACTCAAATTTACTCCACAGAATCTAATCTACACCAGGTATAAAAAAATACTAACAGCAGAGAAGCCTCACTTAAATCAGAAATGAAAGATATATAAAATCTAAAAAGCACATCTGAAAATCTAAACATGATATTCTGTAAATTTAGATATGAATCTTTATCTGCGTACACTGCACATGATGCAAATGGACATAAATGGTAACCAATTTTTATAGTATCAAAGACCTTACCAGCATACATACTATGTACATCAATGACTTATCTTTCAAAACTGGTTCAATTTGGTTTTGATTATATAACCCAAGGACCCCCTTTACAGGGCTGCAACTTCAAGGTTGTGCTGCATTCAGTACCCTGAAAATGATGACCTTAATTCAGGCAAGAAGTTCCCTGACAAGACTGTACTCCCTTTTATCCACTGTTAATGAAACAACTTTGCCAAAGATGACTTTCCATTCATGGCGTGACTTCATCCAGGTGGAGTTTAGAGACACTTATCTGGATTAAGACAGGCTTATAGCACATTACATATCAATAATTCACTAATATCAGTCACATTCTGCAAGGAAATTTAATCTTACATAGTGTCTATATGTCTTTTATTACAAAATTTCAAAACTTTTAATGTTCCATTTGTTCTACAATACTTCAAGATAAAAAAAACGTTTTCCTCTTACTGTCCACAAAAATGAACACCAGTATCAGGCTGAAACAAATTGAACTCTGAATTGGGAAGAAATTTCTATAAAGATGATACTGGGAAAGCCTTCACTTTCAGACTAAGATTCTCATTAAAAACTTGCTTCATAAACTGATCTATTACAATTTCATGTGTCCATACTGAAGACTTGCTCCAAAAGAACAGCTAGGCAGCCTTGTATTATGCTTGTCTGAGCTGCATAATACTCTAATCTTGTCTATGCTTTCACCTGAGAAAGCTACTTTCTTGAGTGTTTTGGGGTTGTCAACAAAAAAAGAATATAATAGTACATTCAAATTAATTAATAACTGGTGAGTTACCTACTGATTTACATGACTGCTCCATCAGGAAGTTCTGACTGTTTTGTAGTGTCTATGATACCTTTTTAAAACAAGTTTTTAGTTAGAGAATCTATGTTCACTATAAACAAAAGAAAAGAGGTAATATGAATCAGCACTTACAGTCACTATCTCACTATCTGTCTTGTCATGTAAACTCATGTAACTCAAAGACATAAACACATTTATTGTCCATATAAATGCCTCTCTTTCTTCCAATAAATTTATTCAAACAGATTCTTTAACCACATTTTCTTCGACTTGAGGAACGTAACACATCAAAAGAAGCTATGACATTCATCACAAAGTTAAATAATGTCAGTGCTTGTAGGATCTATCTCTCTCTCTCACCCAGAGTGACACATTTAACACTTAACATGCCATACAAAAGTTTTCTGGTAATGACCACCAAAGGTGTAAAGTTCGTCAGGTCAGCAAGTTATGTTTCTATAAAGTATAACAATATTCATTCTTTACCATCGCTGCATCACTTATATCATCATTTACTTAAAAGTATTGTACCATACATTCTCAAGTATGGCATGAAAAAATAAATCCACTTGTACATACAAATAATGTCCAATCGGTCATAGTGCATGCCATACTAACCTTTAGTATCTATAGCAAAGGCATAGGATCGTGCTGGGGAATTGAAGTGTGTGATGTCTTCAAGGAGGTTTGCTAGAGGCAGATCTATGCCTATCACTCCAATGGTTTTCCTGTCTTTAGTCTGGATACTTCTTGTCAGGGATACAATAGTCTCTGTAGGGATTTGAATATAAGTTTCTTAGTTGCATATTTCTTTTTTAATAAAATCAGGCTGTGATTAATATAAGGATTCATCAGCCAATTTCTTAATTCTTTTTAATATAACCAGGCTGTGATCAACATCAAGATTCATTTGCCAATTTCCTAATACATAAGGTTGAGCTACAAAGGACCTGTATTTTCAAGGTCAATAAAACTGCTAGAGATCTATGCTGACTGTTGAAAAGGAACTGTGAGCTTAGATGTTTTGAAAGGCTGCTAGAAGAACTAGTGCAACCCACTCTCATGAATGATAGTGAAATGAGATAAGTAAGGTAGATTAGTTAGAAGATTTTGGGCATTTTAAATGTATTTTTGAAAAGTGTCTGTAAGACAGAGGAGTGAAAATTTTTACGATGAAGAAATTGGGATGATGTGGTATCGTGAAAAGGATAATATGTAAGATAAAGTGCTGAAGTAATAAAGAACTAGCTTATCTAATGAATACAGAAAAGGATAAAATCATGTGAAATCACTTGTATTTAATTAAACATACCTTTGAGAAGACAATGAAGTGCATAAAGGTAATAGCATTACTAACCAACCTTAAAGATCCTAATGGGAATAAGAGCCTTCTTCACCTGGTTAACCGAATCTAAAGGCTCATCATGTGTAATGCAGGGAAGGGCTTTGACATAATTAAGGTGTCTTTCACAACAGAAGATCTTAACCTCCTTGCTGTACTTGCTGTGGAAGGTACTCTTAGAGAGAAGGTCATCAACTGCAATAGGCCCCATACATTCAGCCTTATAACAAGCTAGAAACTTACCAACCACAACTCACTCCAGAGTTGGTGAAGGTAAGCCAAATCTCAAATAAGAAACAAAAAAAAGAACCTCATGACAAAGTGGGGATACAGCATACATGAAAGTGAGAGCAAATGGAAATCGTGCATAACTGGTATCACCAAGCCCACTAAATACTACCAGGTATAAAGGCCTATAGGAAGAGAAAAAATATCTCAGTTTATAACGTAAAGAGAAACAAAAGTTCAACCCTTGGGCAAAAATAGATGATGAAAATTAACCAAGATCAATAATAGTCAAGATCCCATAAAACTTACAAGCCTATAGCTCTCGTAAGTAACAGCTTTTTGACCAAGGTTACCTTGCAGCCACAACAAAATGAATTTGAAGGTTTTGCATCAGCCTAGCATACAATATAAACCCATACCACAAATGAATTTGGAAAGGTACTAAAATGCCATTTTGTTTTACCCTGGGATCTGCTACACAAAGCCAACAATGTGAACTACAATTCTTCATACAACACACAACCAAAGCTCCAGTGAAATTCCATACTGGGGTAGCATAAAGAAGTATCTGTTGCCCTTGGTCAACAATGTGAGCTGGGATTCTACATAATTTTCAAAATAAAAAATCCATCAAAATTCAGGCCTGGATAAAGTTTTCCAAACGACTGTTATACTTATGCAACAACACAAGCTAAAATCCTCTTTACGGTACAAAGCCAAAGCTCTGCTGAGAGCATTTGCTGTGGCAACTTATTGATGGATCTGTTACACTCAAACAGCACAAGCAAGAGTTCTATGCATGGTATACAACCGAATTTGTGTTAAGCAGACACCCCTTTCACTCTGTACCCTTTGTGTACCATCAGTACACTGATACAGAAATGGGAACTTAAGACTCAGGGTCTGACTTCATCTGTCCTACCAGTGACTGAGTGTTATATAATAATCATAGCATATGCAAATATTGGGTAATCATACATCTAAATCAGCAAACAGAAAATCTCAGTGAAAGATGCCACCTAGCGAATCAGTCAGTTAAAAAGTAAACCTCTCCTAGCTAAACTAATGGTGTACTAATATTGTACAAAGAAAAATACAAATCAGCACATAATATATGATACTGTATTTCCATTAAAGAAAACAAAAAGGTAATAAAGAATTATGTGGTGGACCTGACACATTAACCACAATGCCAATGAACATTAGATGGTTTCTCATTTACAGATCATCAAACGGTGATATCCACGTGGGTGCACCCAATTTTGTTTAATGAAAAGGTATATTAACTTTTTACAAGGTACTGCTTTCTCTACTACTGACAAAGATTTATCTGGAGGTAAGAAAATCAAACATACAACATTCATTAATGAACTATATTACAATGAAAACTTTTAGAAACAAATGTCACAGAAAAATTTAACTCGCCTCTGCCGTCACCATCCCAATATGGTTCGGAGATTACAAGATCATGAGGGCCACTGTCATGTGCCTTTGGCTCTTGCACTACATCATAAAAGTTGTTGATGAGGGGAGCCACACTTAAGGTTGAGTCTAGTCCCATCATTTTCCCTTGGTTTGGTAGTTTAGTGAATGGAATATTGTATCTCCTGAAGTCCTGGTAGGCTAATGTTTCTAAAAACTGTCTTTGTAAAGAAGGTTCCTCTGAAAAGAATAAAATTAAGACAGTTTTATGTTACTTTTTGAATTATGTTAGATCCTATATATCTTTCTAATCTTATATCCTGTTAAGAATCTGTCTATGCATAAAAAGCCTCTTCCCGGCAACAAAGCCATAGGACACCTCTTCACAATCAGTGATCTTTAGCAAAAATCTCTCTCTCATTCAATTTCTCAGTCCTTGCATCTAACTTAAGCATATTCCTATTCTTGTAGACAATCAATTCACTCAAAGATATTCAAAGGCATTCAAAGTAATTCTGTAAAAGTCCAGTCTTTTCACATTTCTATACTTACTAAGTAACTGATATTTCACTTCATCAATTTGAATGATATTGTATCACCTTTTATCATCTCATTTGACATAATATCCACCATCTCTGTATGATGCATCTAATTTCCAGTGTCCACAAAAAAACCTGTCCTCCTTTCGCACACATTTTCAAAGGTGATGCCATACTTACATCTACTGCTTTGTCATCTCTCCTTTAGCTTTGAATACCATCAGCAGACATCTGGGCATGGATTTGTAAAGGTTCCTGAAGTATTCTAGATTCATATCTTGGTTCTATATAGGGTTTTGATCTCCTTAATGTAAGGCACTAATGAGAAGTTGCAGGAAGCAGCCACCTAATCATGCATTCTGACCACCCAGCGCACTTGGAAATCTCATGTGTACCGACAGTTTCTTACTCCCTGGTGAGAATATGGGCTTTCTCCTTCTTAGAAAAGTAAAAGCCATCCACCTTGAAGCACAGAAAGAAGAAATATAGCATCTGGAAGTGAAATTCTCAAAATAAAGTGGCAGCCAGGAAGACTAAAGAAAGAACATCCTTCCTCAAGATAGCTTGATGCACACTGAGGCAGGTTGCTGATGGTCACAACACTTGGAAAAATAGTCTCTGTGATCAGATGAATGATGATTTTACCCTGAGGGCATCATATGCTCATACCCACAGTAAACCTTAGCCATGAATTACCTTTGAAAATATATAAAGGACAGACATTGTTTTTTATGGACAATGAATAATGCCTAAATGCCTCTGTTAGATTAATCACTCTGTTATTACTGACCCATAAATCACAATCAAGCATATGAAAGTGCTCTTTTTGGTAGAACTTGCCAAAAAAAAAATTCTTCCTTTACTTTCTCCAAAAAGATTCAGCAACTTATCCAGCTTAAATACTCCATATGATATCTAAGACCTCATTTACTATTCACATTCAACTCCTTTACAAAAAAGGCACACACTGGAACATCATATAACTTAGTAAGGAAACAGTCATATGATCAGACACCACATAGTGCTCAACAACAGTGTCTGATGCATGAATGTCAATGAAGGGTCTCCAGCTACAAGATGTGCATAAGTTGCAATGAAGGAATAGTTTCCTAAATAAAGTCAGATGGACAGATATGCAGATGAACAATAAGATACAAATAACGAAGAAAAACAAGCATACAGCAATGTATTTTGTAACTAAATAGTATTTCCTATTCATCAATGGCAAGACTCAGAAAAGCACTTCTTACTCACCAGTTATGAGTCCAAGTCCAAATGTACTGATGACAACTCTACTTTTAATGGCTTTGAGCCTCTCTGCAACCTTCTTCAATGCTGCATGTGCTTGGTGTAATGTTCCAAGCATCCCACGACTCACATATACTAGTAGCACTGACATGTTACGCGATGATTCAAAGGGTGAATTTGCTATGATGTCAAGAGCTGCTGTCAAACCAAGGCTGTGATTTGTCCATTCTAAGGAAAAAACAATCACTTTTGACATGGAGAGAGAAGAGGGAAATGAAAACTAGCTCTTATAAAGCCCTAAAGTTTGATTTTATTTGCCTAAACTTCATTACCTTCTTTCTCTGTTGAGAAGCATGTAATAAATTCATACTTTTAAGCGCAACAGACCTTGGAGTCACTAGATTACATTCATTCTCAAAAAATGATGAATAGATAACAAGCAGGAAGGATTAAATACTAAATGGGAGAAATTCACCTTTTAATGGTAACATATATCAAAAATAAAAGCTGCACCAGGAAAAAAAAGAGCATAAAAATGTGCTACACACCATTCTGTATCTCCATGTAGTCCACAAAATGCCTTAGAGTTTGTCTTGCATCATGAGTAGCAGGAATCAAGGAGGATCTCATACAGGTAGCAGCTGGACTAACAATACTATTTGCTACACCCAGCACTGCAATGCTGTCTCTCTGTGTCAAAGTTGAGATTATTTGGTGACCTGTGAGAAAATCAAGCAATAAATTTCTGCATAATAAAGGAAGAGCACCCTGGTAAGCAGCTCCCTGTAATGGGTGTCATTAACGAATGAGCACCAGAAATGGTTGCCACTGTACCAAAGTGTTTCCAAGTGACAACAATAACAACTAAGGAAATTACTAAACATATGAATGAATTATTAGAATGCTGCTAACATACCTTCAACAAAAGGGTGCTAAAAACATACATGGTACAGCTAAAATGAAGGGAAAACAGGGTATGACTGATATTCTTTGGCTTGTAGAAATATACCAGGCTTGATGTTGGTCCTCTGAGGGAGTTAGATTCTCAGAAACCAACTAAAACTTTTCAATATCCTCAATTTACACAACTGGCTAACCAGACTCACAGAACACTCTCCCCTACAGCCAATCTCATTAGACATTATACCTTGCACACAAACACTGCATTTAAGGACCACTTGGCACATACTACAGGAACTCTCTGTGAGTCTAACCTCCTGCTTATTCTGATGACACTCCACCTAACTTGCATGTCTCATACAACTACAATAACATACAAAAAAAGCAGAAAAACAGATTAACTAGCATTTACAATATAAACAAGAGCCAGGCTCCTAAACTTACTAAAGATAATTTCCCATCCACAGACCATGCCATCTCTCATTTCAGTAATATCATTATCCAAGCCAGTAAAACATACAAGCCACACAAAAAATAATACAACCCAAATTTCTCCCTGAAAATAGCAGACTTCAAAAAACAAGTTAATACATTTTTGTGAATCCACTCTCCATCAACACACAAAACAGAACTAATCTAAACTCTAAACAACATTATTACCAATCTAATGTCTGAAAATCAAACAGAAAACTGCCATCTCAACCATAACACAATGAACCACAACAGCAACAACATCAACTCCAGTGAGCACAACAAAAGTCCTCATTTCTCTCACCATCCTGATCCCTGCACATGAAACACCTACAACTTGATAAAACAACATTCCATATGCTAAGGAACACAGAAAGACACTCATGATGCACAACTCACAAAGCAGCCCAAACCAACCACACCCTTTAAAAGAAGACTCATGGAAAAGCTTCCCAAAATCTAAACTAATACAACTGATCTCCCACCATTCACTCCCACTGACACTTACATCTAAATAAAAATCCCAGAGAACTCCCTTGCAACGGGCACTGAAAACATTTAAACCACAATCACATAAAATGCTTTGGCTTAATAATAATCCAAGTACTTGCATACATCTTCAACCAATCCTGGCCACACAACATAATCCAAAATATCTGGAAGCATGCTAACATAATACACATCCTGAAACTCACCATACTTTCCATATCCCCTTTCCCCTAATGCTCCATGTCACTGCTATCATCAGTATGTAAACTCTTTGAAAACCTGAGGCATAATGGTATCAATCAACACATCCCACTCTCATCCACCCAGCATGGCCTTAGACCCAAACACACCACACCACACCACATACAAGGCACTTATAACACATTCTGGATGTCTTCAACCAAAGACAACCCCCTTACCACACAGTACTAGTAGCAACTGACATCAGTAAAGTCCTCAGTGCCATTCTCAACATATTCTCAAGCAAAAGATACTTGAACCACTCTCCACAAAATTGGTTTGCTTGGTTGACAGCCACAAACAACTTACAGAAAAGGTCTAGAGAAGGGCAACAAAGATGGTACCATTATACTGAGGGATGAGTTAAAATGGGAGGATAATAGCCATTAATCAGCCAACCATGATGGAGAGAAGAGTATCACATACATCATTTCTAAACCACTTTGATAATGCCAAAACTATATAGATATACCAAAGATGCAAAGGCAACAACCAGAAGCCATAACATGAAATTATGCAAAAAAAATTTTTTAAAGAAGCCAGACGTAAAGAAGTACTTTTATAATTTCAGAGTAGAAGATGAATGGAATTAGTTAAGTGATGAACTGTGAATGCCAATAATATACACAAATTTAAAAAGTTACATAATCACAGAAAAAGTTCATGAGATGAGGCCTCCTAAGTCTAAAACCCCCACCCCACGTTGAAAAAACAAATAAATACAAACAGGTAAATTATAAACACACATCTGAAGACTTCCCTTTTCATACTATACGTGCAGGTAATTAAAAACAATAATTATTGCACATCAATAAATAATATGATAATGTCACTCAAATTACCAACAGCTTTAGATGTCAAAAGCAGTCTTGGGGTAAGAGCTTCTCCTAGGTCAAAGAGCAACACAATCTTTCTACCACTAGGTCTCACAGTAGCTTCATAAACATGACGATGGCGGGAGGACTGACCACAGTCTGCACCAATGCTTGTTCCTGGAAGAAAATGGTTTTAACATATAAATCTACTGACATTAGACAATCGAAAAGCATTACATCTTTACTCCATACTAGAAATGTTTAAATCATAGACACTTGCAGACAACATTCTAAATATGTAGAAGCACAAAGTGCATAAGACAATGTCACCTAATTACCAGTACAGCCACCTCCTCATAAGCAAATCCCTAGCAAATGCCTGTCCATTACCAGCTAAAATTACTTAAATCCAAAAACCTTGCCACATTGGCTTGGCTTACTAGCAATAATGTCAGTCTTCCTTGAAGTAGTAGTACACATAGACACAAACAATCCAACCAGTTCTACTGTGAGACATGTCTTTAAAAAATATACAAAAAAATAAAGTGGATGCATTCCAATATATTTGTCACCATACTCCACAAGTTCAAGAAGAAATATCTATCTATCTGTCTATATCTCAGATGCTCATTCCCTCTGGGAACTTTCATCAAGGGTTAGCTATGGCAAAAGAATCTCTCCTAATCCCTGTCCTTCCATGCCTTCCTTGCATACACCATTTCATGAATTCTTCCCCCATTTCTCTCTCTCCAGTATTTTTCACTCTATTTCCCCATGTCAAAGGTGATCTTCCTCTCACACCAACCCCTTTAGTCATACTATCATACACTCTCTTTATAAACTCCGTCTTGCATTTCTACATGCCTAAACCACCTCCAAGTATTATGTTTCTTCCACTACCACTCCACAAATCATTCACATTGCATTCCCTGCCATACTAAAACTCTCATACAACCCCTCATTTCTTTCTTCATTCCATCAAGTCATACCACATACTCCTTTCAAGTAACTCACTTCCACAGCCAGGATTTTTGACCTTTGTGAATCATCCCATGTCCATGTTTCAACTTCGTGTATATCATACATATCATTTAACCCTAGGGATAGGAGAGAAAGAATACTGCCTGTGTATTCCCAGCATGTCATAGAGGGCAACTAAAAGGGGTGGGAGTGAGGGGCTGGAATCCTCCCCTTCTGTTTTACTTTTCCAAAAGAAGGAACAAATTAGTGGGCTGAGTGAGGATTTTTCCCTCTAAAACTCAGTCAACTGTTCTTGACACTACCTCTTTAATGAGGGATAGAGCAAATATGTATAAAAAAAAAGATAGAGTGGATGTTTGCACATGAAATAACTTTGTATCTGACACCACCTCTTAAAAGCAGAAGAGGCAGTTAGATATAAAAAATATCAAAACTGGAACTATGTTTCAAAGGTGAAATTACAAAGTATACATGACCAATTTCAATTCTAAAGAGGTGATCGCCATCAAAGTGATGTAAATCACCTTACACCTATCCATGGTGCTTTACACTCACCACCATACCATCTACATATCATGCTGAAAACTATAGCCTGTACTAATCAGCAGTGCTACTCTATATACTTTCTTCACACTTTTATATGTTTCAGATGTATACATCTAAAGCATTTAATTTTTCACAATGCCCAAAAGTGATAATACTATGCTGGTTCTGAGGAGAAGGTCTGAAACACAACCCCACTCTTACTATGGAAACCTATCTTTGCTTTGAACAATGCCACTTAGAAAAAAAAAGCACCTCAAAAGACTGAGTGGAAAAGTGAGCTTATCTCTAAGTAATTTAATGACCAATGAGACCTGAAAGCCTAATGAGCTCAGAAAAAAAAAAGATCCATAAGAAGGTTCCAGATCGTCTTGATGTGACTTTGGCCAAAACAAAGCTAAAGTTCAGCTGCAGCGTGGCTAATATGAAAGCCAAGATTCAATTTTAGCTCGGCCAAAATGAAAGCTATGCCTCCACCAGATTAAGTATAATGACAATAATGAAAATAATTATACTAACAAAATATAGCGTTAATGGGATGGCCTTGATTAGGGCCTCAGCTACCCATGCCATCTCAGCTAACATAAAAAAAACTTGGCCAACAACACGGTACTGTATACAAAAAGAGCTCAATAAAGAGCAGTCCCATCTGGGATTGCAAGGATTTCTCTTTGGTATATACCCTTAATTTCAGTTCTTCCACTGTCTTGCATTGTTATGGGAGCCTTTGGGTTCAGATCCACCTTCTTTCGTTATGATAAGATCTTAGAAAAAGCTTATGTTGAAAAGACACACCAGCAAACTGCAACCACAATGAGCATGATTAGTGTGGTCTGTAATGGTAAAAACTACACCTTTCAACCTAATGAACTGATGTCCCAACCTCTGGGACACTGTTCAACACAAGCAATGGTCATGTCTGTATTGTGGAAGTATGAACTTGTGTTGGTTGTTTAGTGAAAAAATGCCACCAACAACTCCATGCCAATGATGTCCTGGGCCTAGACAGGTTGCTGTATGGTTCTTGGGTTTATTTGAATCGGCATTAGCCAGCCTCATAGATATCATCATGGTTAAAGGTGAAATCCTGGTGGTTATACCCTAATTAGGATGTGAAAGCTGTGTTCTAACCCCATATGTGCAAGTGCTCTTCCCATGATGCTAATAAGTTTCAGTCTCTGGAGTGACAATAAACTGATATAAACATCTATATCGACCAATATGTTAGGTTTCAAGAGCAGAAAAAACATATAAGCAGTTTGATCATCACACTGTTTCTATTCATGGAATATTATGATTTCAAATACAATACATACCTGGTCTGTGGGCTGGATATTCAGTGTGCAGACCATTAACTGATATGAAGTACTGCCATTTAATGGTCGGGTATCTTCGCAAATTCAACATAAACACTGCAATTAGAGCAATTACTCAAATTAATATGAATAAACAATCTGCATGTCATTCAGTATTCATTTTTTCCACTACACAACAAGGGCAACCACACATTTTTCTCACACGCTACAATCATAGTAGATATTCTCACATTACACCATTACACCTTCTCAAGCATACTTTTTTTTTTCATCCTTCAAGTCAGTTGCTCCAATCCACTCACCTATATATAATCATTTTCCTATTTCATATATCCACTCTTCTCATGTGACCTCTACTTCATCAGCAAATTAAAAATTTACTTCAACAGCTACTGCCTCTGCAATTTCATATCTTCATCAAACTTCATTCCTTTCTTTCTATAGTCTACAAAGGCCAAATCTCCTCCTCAAAACACTCAGACCAAACAGCTGTTCTCTAAATGTTCAGTACATTACTGTTCCACTTTTAGATACACTCACCCAGTATAAAGACACTATATGTCATTCGTTGTCCTTTTCCAATGTGACATACATACCATTATCAGAGAAGAATTCATTGAAAACCTTTCCAAAATTGTATTTATTGGAAATCTTTTTGCATTTATAGAAGTATACAATTGTGCATCATCTTCTCATAGGACTACACCACCAGGGAATTTCCATGCATCCAATTTACACACATAACAAATCAATGACTTACTTTCTGTCAGGTTGTGAGGTGCTGCATAATAGTCATCTGGAAGAGGATGATCACCTGAACCAAAACCAGAATCACACCACAGCTCCTCATTAACGCGGGTCCCAAAGTGGCTCCGGTACCTGATTAAATAAGTAACACAACTAAAATAAAACAAGAACAAATGCATTATGTTACTTTGCTCCTACTGGTATACACAAACAATGCTATAATCTCATTTTCTAACTTCGTCTCTTCTTCCTCTCTCTTTAAAAACTTATGAGAAATAATAATGTGATAATTCCTTAAGCAAGATGATCATAACTTGTACGTTTCAGATATTTACCAAAAGAAAAGAAGCTTTATTTCTCAAAATATCTAATTCTCATTATATTATCACTGAAACCTCTCAAGAACAATTTTATTCTCAATTATATTTTCCAATAAGCTATGAGTGATCTTTTTGCAGCCTTCAAATTTGTAATTACAAGACATTTAAAAGGGATTACTAAGCTTAAGAGATAAATAATGATCTCATCTATTGCAGTACAATCTAACTGCAGCATAGAGAATTAACAATATTCAAACTGAGGACATATAAAAATGGGAACTGGAAGGCTTCTGTGGTAGGCTTCCTAAGAAAATCCTATCATTCTCATATGACATATTTTCCAAGGACATAAAAGTTCATCTAACCTACTTCTTGTCTTACGATTAAGACTCATAATTGTGTCTTTGGAAATACAGGCATCTGACTTATTTTACAAGTAAGAAATCATAACAAGATGGAAATATTTTCTTTACATGATACTTCCCATTTAGAAAAAATATTTTCCTTAAATAATTTTCCACTATTCAGAGTATTATAGGACACAAGGTTTGAAAATAAAGTTTGATAGAAATTATACTTGCTCCAGATAATTGTCAGGTATGAGGCAGCAAGGACGGTACTTGTGTTCATCTGCATAACGTTTTTCACCCTCTGCTCCTCCTTGCTTGATCTGACTGAAGTAGCTAGCCACCAAATCTGACATTTCTCCTATTAGGCTGGAGAATAAAGTAAACTTCCGCTCCAGTGACTGTATCATCTGCAAATCAAAAATGCATTTGAGAGAATAAAAATGCAATTGGCCCTGTCAGTGCTGAAACTATATATGTGCATTGAGCATATGTACATTCTCATGATTCCTAACCATGTTTTAATATGCCCACACTTTCTAAAGGCAAAAAGAGATGTTATGTGTCCCTTGCACTTCTAATAACCCTATAGACTACTCCTTAAGCCTCATTTACACATCTATCACCACGGCTAGATATGTCATGTACATACTCCCATACAGGCCCTAGGCTGCTAATCAACAGCATAAAAAGACAAGAAATGTGGGGCTCTGATAATGGCAACAGCCAGCTGTTATACCTGGACATATTAGGAGGCCATGGGAGATTTGTATACAATATGAGGGAACTCTCTGTTAAAAAGGAAAGTGAAGTAATGGATGATTCACTTGGCTGCTGGGCATGCTCTGGGTCTAAATATGGGTCTAAATATTCCAGTGAGACAGTCTTTCATGACCAATACCTCTGTTGATAGCAGGGGTAAGTACCGTTAAACACATGCACTTACAAAAGGCACACAGGCTGGTAGAGATTTGCTAAGAGTCCATGAAGAGAAGCACATTACTTTCTTAACAATCATGACAACATGAAACATGATGAGTTCCCAAGCTCAATAACTCTTCATCCAAAGATTTAATGCATCAGTCACAAATTAGCCTATTGAGCTCCTGCAGAAAGATCATTCTAGTCCAAAAAGTCACGGCAAAATGAAGGAGAAATAGGCTTTCATATTTCCAAAACAAACAAGATTCAGTGCTGTGATAATAGGGATAAAGAATGGCTCACAGGCTCCAGTTACCTATTTTCCTTTAATTTTCACATGAGACATAATCCAAATAATCTCTCATGCCCACAAGACAGACCTTGGCCATAGCTTGGAGTGATCATCCTCCATATACTGCACAGAACATTCTACTTTCATTGATACTGTATCTAACAGAACAAGTGTACATCAACTAGTCAACATGAAAAATAGTCATATAAATTTATAGATTTCTTAAACATGAAATTTTTCAAAAGCTGATAATGGGCCATTAATATCTAAATTTGCATTTCAAGACCATTCAATCAAACACCACTGCAACTTAAATGCACAAGCTGCAGGGTTTTAACAAAAGAGTACATCTAATATATCAAGGTAAAATTATCAAACTACACTACATAGCACTAATGTCTTGACTTACCTCCTTGACGGTTTCTTCCTCTCTGCGTTCTAGATCTGAATAGGGCAGCTCATCAAAGGTAGCCTGAAATTATAGAACTTGCAATGTTTCTCTCTCAAGAGCCACCTAAGATGCTTCAATTTCTTACATATTAGCTACAGGTACAGTACATGGTAAGGTAGGCATGGATTACCCACAAAACTCACACATAACTGAAATCAGGATGTGCAATTCAAATGTATCTCCAAGTAGCCTCCAAAATTAACCTAACATGATAAATACTGTATACCTGTATACTGTGCAAATAACTAATGAATGTAATATGTTCACACTTTAGTAACATATGACAAAACAGTCCAGGACCAAGTTACTGAATTTTTTTAAATATTCAAAACACACACATTATACATGGCAAGCAGACCCCATTAAATTCATTTATATCTGAAATTTGTATAAGCTTCAATCATCTCTTGCTAGATTTGTCTGATTTTATTTGTAGTACTGTTTATAAACTTGTAGGCAAAAATTTGACTTTGAATGAGGCAGAGCACATTTTCTTTAAAAGGGGATATGAAAATATGTAATGATTTACCAATAAGAGTTGCTGAAATCAGCACCATAGATACAATTAAGAATACCTCTTTTCTAATCCACAACTGATATCATTTGCACCTTATTAATAACACATAAAGATTACAAGCATTTCTCCTTAGGCCATTTATTTGCTTTTCTAATCTTACCACACTATTCTTTATTTTTCCAATCTTTTATGCTCTCACAAGCAAACATAAAATGGTCCATGGCTCTGTTACTGTTTCAAATTTTTTATATGAAGACTCTAAAATAAGCATTATGGTGGTCAGATTGATATCCTGGTGTTTATATTCCACCTGGGGAATGAAAAAGTGTTTCAGCCTCAATCGACAGGTGCTCTCGCTAATGCTCATACAGTTATGAACAAAGAAAGTAAAACCAGAATTCTTCACACAGAGGAAGGAAAATGATTTCAGGCAACACTTCAACACTCAAAACAGTAGTACTGTACTTCCCTGGGTGACTGCTGTATCAATGTATCACCTAATATATCAAATATACATGCTATTAATACAATGACTATATCAAACCTCTCAACATCATTAATAGTGTGAACCATACAGATGGATGTAACCATGTTTTTCAAGTAAAATGTGCTTATTTATGGTTATTTCATGGTTATGAAGTGTTCATTATAGAACTTTAAGTATGCTTATCAGAGTCTTTCCCCCTAACTCCAATGGAGCCAGTTTGGTTAGAGAGAGTTTGAAAGAAGAGAAGCTGGAGAAAGTGGGGTATTCCTTAACCATCACCTGCATATGGGTGACCCCCAGCTCATTGTTGGCTATATGTCTCAGCTGTGATCCTAGAGCTGTTGCACGTTCTAGTAATGGGACTCCTCCTCCAAGCACATTACCATCTTCTCCTTCAGCAATTCCACCTGGTGATAGTCTGTAAAAATATATGAGTTTCCTAAGAAAGTGGTGTGATACAAATTCACTCTTATGTTTGTAACCACTATCTGATAATGACATTCCCACTAAAAGCAATAGCAGCATCCCTGACATTAAAATCTTAAATAACTTAGGGCTTTTGATAATATGTTAAAAAAAAATTCAGGTATTTCTAGAAATGGCTGAACATTATTTTCATGGCCACAAAATACCTACTGCACATCAGAGCACTTTAAAAGAAAAATATTTTTCTAGGTATTTGAAAACTCACCTAAAAGTATGTCGAAGGAAGCTCTGTTCTTGCATTTCTTTCAAAAGTTGTGGGTTATTTACATAAATTACTGGTTTGCTATCCCGATTATCAAAACTTGAACCTTCAAGTTTCTCATAGTTTACATCTGTACTGCTGTTTTTGTTGTTGTCTGTATCATTGCTGTTTTCCTGTGCCACAGAATGTGACACCCACAGCAGCAAAGATACAGCCAGAGGAAAAAGAGTGGTGAGCAAGGCAGCTACTGACCGCCCACTCCTCACAGAATTAGCCCTGCTTCTCATGATTGTGACTCAGCTACAGTCATCTCTATTAGACATCACTTCAGAAGATAAGCTCTTCATCACTCCAGCTACAGCTGAAACAAGGCAAGACTTTCTTAAATAAACAGAGTAGAATGGTCTGCAGCAAAACACGTTTTTATGAACGAGAGATACACAAACATCAAAGTCAACAAATGTGCTGCACCATATGGTCATTAGACCACCAAAAGAACCATAAACATCAATTTTCTGTATAAAAAAGCCAACAAAACTGGATCTGAGATAGTTGTATTCTTATCTGAGCAGGGTAATTCAAGGCACATGTTTGATACATCCATACAGATGAATGCATGAATGGAAAATCGAAATTGTGGTTGCTAAAGAGTGAAATGATGACAGGTTATGCATCTGTTCCCAATGCTGACAAAAGTATCACAACAAAGGAAGTAAGTGCTTGGAAGAAGAGCAATAACACCATCTTTTTGAAAAAGTGAGAGAAAAAAGAAAATCAATGAAAACATATTTTTCTACATTTGTTTTTTAAAAAAGCAGTCATGAATTTCACAGAGAATAATGTTAATTCTATAATTATGAAAGAAAATAAGAGGTATTTCTGAAACAGGAAATGAGCTTTGAGGGTATTCTTTTGTATATGGCGAAGTTTCTACAAAAGGTTACCATATCTGTTTCCAGAATCTTTATGCCCTTTTTTTTCTAACAAGCTATGCTGTAATTACAGCCATCTGAGGTGAAAGGAATATTGAATATGGAAAAAAGATATCAATCAGAACTCCCAAGGTGTTTCAAGATCTGACCTTTTAAGGTAGAAACATCATAATGAAGAGATAAAGACAACAGGAGAGAGCTCCACAGCTTTACTGTTCAATAAATTAGCATAATAAGTCATCTGGAGGTTGATCTCCACACAAAAGCTATGGGAAGCAGCTACCATAGGCACATCAAAGGTCCAAGCCTTATTGGTAGGGACACACAAAAAGTTCACAACAGAACAGAAAGAGAGGAGCAACCCCATGGAAGACAGAGAGAGAGATGGTTGAAGAGGAGATCCCTCAAAGGCTTCTGAGCTCACTATGGCTCATAAAGGGTGGTGGATAAGCCACCCTAAATAAGTGTGCAATGCTCCATAGTGAGGTAAATAAGACCCCTGTAGATATGAGAGAGCTGCTTTTGGGAGGCAGATTTTGTAATGATTATGCATGCTTTTCAGCACAGAGTGGAGGATATAGTCAAACTCAGCAAGCCTATACTTTTATATGGATTGAACTTTGATGTTTTGAAACTGAAGAGGGTAAACAATTGACATTAAGAAAGACATATAGGTAAAAACAGCATTTCTGCACCAGTGAATTTAACCAAGTTACTGCACCTCCTTCCTTAGATATTATATAATCATGCAAGTGGAATGGAATAATCATTGTTAGTAATCACGGTTATATATTGGAAATCATTTATGGAGAGGAAATAAGAGAGAAAAAATCATTATTGATAGAATAACAGGTCATATTGCTGGAAAAAATCCATGTCCCACCTTTTAATACCTACCTCCTTTACTGAATTACAAGAATTTTCTACTTTGAAGCCATTAGAAGCAAAGATATCAACATTCAGGTACTAACTAAACTTTCCTATAAACTACATTCCTAAGATTCATGTTTCTTTCATGTAATGTGTCCCTAGATTATCCATAACCTCCCAATTCATCCCAATTTTTTTATTTCTATTCGCTTCCTTTTTACATGCAGGAGACGTGCAAGAGATGGGAATGCGTTGATATGTTTCTGGATCATAAATTAGTAATCTTATGTCATTTACCACATGAACTGCGGTAAACGAAGCGATTGAGTGCCGAGGTCGAACTCATAAATCTATGCTGGAAGTTCATTTCTCAATGAAAGTGCCCCTTCCTTTATGGCTATTCGGGTTCTGAATTAATTCTGATTGGAGTTTCAGTTTCAAGAGAGTTTTACATGAGTCTCCCTCTATAATATTTGGATAAAACTGAAGTTCGCTCACCGCTTCCCTGCTTTGTTTACATCTGGATCGGCACATCAAAAGCTTAGCCCGCAGTACAGAATCAAATTACAGTCTATATTCATTATTAAACAGTTGTACGAAAATAATTAAATTATAAACCCCGTTAATTCTTTAGTAATAACCTTATGGTACCAATGTATATGGATATTATTCTTTGATGATCAAAACAAAAATATCTTGTTTATATTTAGATGTTCATATGATGCTGCCGATTCGCATCTTGCAGATGAAATTCAAGGTCATCAGTCAGTCAGTGGTAGCATTCCTTCTAAATGAATTGTTTCCGCGAGACTACATAGGTTAAATCCTGTCTACATTTACTTTATG
>JAUUDY010209784.1:0-12743 GCA_032361765.1 Panulirus inflatus
GGCACGGAACACTATTCTCACCACATCTGCCCCCAACACCACGGGAAACCTGCCCACATCATCTCACATTAACGCACTTCATTCTCCGCCTCAGCAAACCAGCTCGCCCTGAACTACACACTTATCCAGTCAAGCAGTTATAGTGTCAACAGTGTTTCCTGACCCCTCCCTCAGTCCATCATAACCACCACAACAACAAAAGAGGAGTTAGGCTCTTAAGACACCCGCTGTACAACCCTCACCACCATCAGTAGCGGCAGCTTCACCAACAGTAGATGCAGCTACACCAGTCTAACAACGGCAGCAGCAGTGGAAGCACTAGAGGCCGTTATAACAACAGTAGAAACGGTTATACACCTACAGCAGTAACAGAAGCAGCGGCTACATGAACAACTTCAGCAGAAGGAAGTTACTTTACAAAAAAAAGTAACGGTTGTATTGATAGCATCAACAGTAGGAACATTTGCCTCAACGTTAGCAGCTGCAACAGTTAAACATTATTGGCACTGCCAGAAGCAACAGTAGCTACATCAACAGACGTTACACCCTCATCAATACCAAGATGTGACATCATCAACAGTCGAAACAGGTATCTGAATCAACAGCTGCAGTTGTAACATTACTAATGAAATCGCTCACTGCAGCAACAGAGGGTATTAAGGAACACTGAAGAGATATGTACATGTGTTATTCGCATAATGAGGAACAGAAACTTAGAGATTCCAGCAGACGTTTCACAGCAGAAGCGACATTAACGCAGGTAGCTGAGTCACTAACGACAGGATAGAAAGACAGTAACAGTAGTACGAAGGTGTTTTGCACTAACAGGAACAAAGGAAACGGGAGATACAACACCAGGAGGAGAAGAATAGTTAGAAATGATGATAATGATGATTCAAGGAGACGCAGCAGCAACAGTGACAACAGCAGAGAGATAGCAGAAACAGTAGTAGCAACAGAAACTTGTAGTAACAACAGGAACAGCTGTTTGTGGTCATACCAAAACCAGTTGTAGAAGCAGCCACAACGATGGAAACAGTACAAGACACAGCTGCGGCAAAAACAGGGACAAACAGCTTGCAACACTAGCAGAGGCAGCAACAGGAGAGGCAACAGCAACAACACTAGAGGTCCAACTATATCAAAATTTAGAGGGAACCAAGAGACAAGAGAGGCAGTAAAAAAAGAGAGAAACAGATACAGCAACAACAGTAGACACAACAGTCGTACTGATAACAGGACAAACATCTGCAGTCGCAGAGAGTAGACGAACAGAGCCGTAGCGACAAACAGCATTAACAGAAGTGCCATACATAAGTCACACAAGCAGTGCTCGCATCGTGAGCAACAGAAGAATGAGACCTGCCAACATATTCTGCAGTAAAAAAAAAAAAAAAAAAGTGAAAAAAAACAGTCATTAACACCTACAAACACAACAGATGAACGGTACTCGCCAGTAATGACATTAAAAAAGAATGTCAGTTGCAGGAAGAACAGCACAACGGTAGTGCGTGGAACAGAAAAAAAAAAAAAACAGGAGCAACAGTTGGGTATAATAGATGGTAATTGAAGATGTAAACAGATTGGTCTCGATACTGAGGCAATGCTGAACTGGTTGGACCAGCCAGAAGCTCTGCTCTCTTGTTGATAACCGGCTTGTTGGCTTACATACTGCCCCCACCAGGGGGCGCTGGGTACTGCCCAACGTGGTGCTGGGTACTGCCCCCACCAGGGGGGCGCTGGGTACTGCCCCACCAGGGGGCGCTGGGTACTGCCCAACATGGTGCTGGGTACTGCCCCACCAGGGGGCGCTGGGTACTGCCCAACGTGGTGCTGGGTACTGCCCCACCAGGGGGGCGCTGAGTAATCCCCCAACGTGGTGTTGGGTACTGCCTCGCATTGGAGCTGGGTACTGCCCCATCAGGGCCCTGGGTACTGTCCCACTAAGTCTTAGAGAGTACTACCACACCAGGGTGGTGGGGCAGTACCCCACTCCAGTTGTGGGTCCTGCCTGTGATGTTGTATCGGCTACAATACATTATCCGGTTCCCAAGTGGATCAGACTATCAGGTCAATAAATCTCCCTTTAGATAAAGGAAGAAAGCTGCCGCGTCAGAAGGGTCGGGCCACAACCACAGGGTTCGTGAATCCCGGCCACCAGCCCAGGTGACTGTGATCAACAATCATCAAGGTATGGGAACAGGATGTGGGCAGAGTGCTAGGTTAGAACACAGACGTCAACAAATGCATGTATTCGTTGGTTTATTCATAGTACAAAAGGATGTTTACGATATACATGGTTCAGAAAATGAATAGAGAAAACTGAGAGAATACTCTCATTGTATGCAGGCGACGCACCCTGGGTTTTTGGCCAAAGCCGCGATCTCGTGGTCAGGAGCTGAGGGACCCCTGACCCGTGTTTGGCTGCCCTGCCCTGAGATGTATGTGTTTATCTAAGGTTTGTGTTATTTACAAACACATTTCAGGTACCTTTTTCGTTTTGGCAATGAGGGAGATATTTTGATAATAACTTACTGTTATAAAACTCTTGATGATAGAAGTGGATAATGGCGTACCAACCTGTTATTTACACAGAAGAATCTGTAAGAGAAATGTCTGTAAAACTGTCCTTCTCATTACTCGTCATCATCATCGTCATCATCATCGTCGTCGTCGTCGTCAGGAACATGCCGTTCTTGTGAGAGTGTTATTACATCATGGAGGAAGGATGTTTCTTTCTTGAGATATAAATTGACCTTCCTATGTCCTGCTACCAGAGGATCAGATGATGCACGACGCCAGCGAATGTAATGTGATGATTCTCACTCTCGATGTCTTCATTGTATATATTGGCTTAGTCTGATGCTCCTCGGATCGATCCATGTGCCTGGCTGCAATAGTTGCTTCTGACGCTTAAGCGGCCCATTGGTAACCATATACTGTCAAGACCGTGGGAGCTGGGCGTCAGTCTCTCATGCTCATGTATAGACACAGGCATACAGTACCAGCCGTCTAGGTTGCCATATGGTTGTGCAGTGTCTTCGGCGAGCGTCTTGAAATACTTCGGCTTCCACGTCAGATTCTGATGAACTCCTCAAGTACTGTAATCTCTGAAGACTTGCTCGAGGTCACTGAGAAATCTTGTTATGTTCCCGTTATTCTTTGTGTCATTGCCCTTGTGAAGAGAACTCCACATTCGCTACATTATTTCTTTCTTTTTGAACTGTTTGAATTGTCTTCTTTTCCATCATCATTACCGATTTATCCTTCTCTTTTACAGCCCAAGTTTTTCGTTCCAAAATGTGCATGCATGATGTTTATTGATAAATGAAATTCAGATTTTCTCGTACTATTCCTTTGTTCTTTACTTCCTGTAGATTGTTCATTAATGATGGCTTTGTTCCTGGATGGCGTCGGTAGCAGGTGGAAGACGATGACGTCTTCGTCAAAGTCTGTCTGTCTCTCAAGATCATTTTATGGGACACTTTTATGTTGCCTTCGACGACGCTGGGCTGTTGTTGCTCTTTCTTAACTAAGATCTGCCCACATCTGATAAGGTCGCTTGAGGTCTCCTTCATTAACTGCAGTCGAAGAGAAGGTGCGACGTTGAGCAGGTGACGATGCACCTGGCTTCTACCACATCACTGTTTCTTTCTCTAGTAACTTTTAGCAGTGCGCATTGACGTCGTAGACGGATCACCTTCGCATATCTTTGCACTGTAGTCGAATCTTAGCGGAATGCAGTGCTTGGCTTGCTGCTGCCGTCAGAACCATATGTTGTCATTAAATCCTGGTGAAAGGTGGTGGTCATGACTTCACAAAATCCAGTGTATTATTCTGACATACTAGTATCCATCCTGCTGTGTGGTCTACCAGGCTTTGTATAAGATCCGCTTTAGAATCAAGTGATATCTAGATGCTGGAGCGCAAAGTCTCTGTACCGTAGGAGGTAATGGGACGTAATGTTTGGTGTCCATGTTTGTATTGAGCAGTGTTGCCAGAGCTTCATGCGGTGTCCAGATTTGTCTTATTGATGGTCGTGTGTGTTGTGGTGTCATCATGACAGCTTCCGTACAAGTCTTCGCAGCATCGGGTCTGCCCGACTCACCGTTTCATTTGAGCTGCATAAACAAGCCACTCTCTCGATGCCTCTTTTCCTAATCAGTATGTTTTTCTCCATTTCATTTAGTCTCTGGCCCATGTTGCTTGGCTTGAAAAGACTAAATTCTATAATCCAATTCAATCCATTGGCCCATGTGAAGTGTGGCGCTGGTGTTCTCTCTGGCTTCGATGTGGTGGCTGTGCTGGGAACGTTGTGGTCATGTTCTAATCTTACTTCCTTTTCTAACAACGTATCATTTCCCTGCGAAAATATAGCTGTCATTTTTATGCGATATTCGCCAGCGGTTTTTCATGTTTTTGATTGTTGCTACTGTTGTGGCTATTTTTGTATGATGTTCGTTTGTTTTATCCGGAATGATTGACATAGCTCTTTCAGAGCTGTGGTCCTTTTAACGAAGACATATTTTTGAACAATGTCTTTTCTAATCAGAATCTCCAAGAACAAACCACTTTATTTCAGAAAGAAAAAAGTGTCTCTACTAATGTTCTTAGCCAATTTACACAAGTCTTAGGTTAAATCCTTTTTTTTTTTTCTATTTTCTCTGAGGTAATTATTGTATTTTCCTTCGACGTGAGTCCTGTAAAAGCTTATTACTTTCTCATTTATTCTTATAGGAAATCATGGTATACATATATCCTCGGTAATTCAAGACTATATTCTGATTACATTCATAAATGTCTTGCACCTTTCCTCGTGCTAACTAATCTTCGTGTCGACAGAGTGCGTTGGCAGTCATAAAAAACGAAGTAGAAAACGGTATAGTTCGAGCAATTTAAACTGTGGCAGCCGCCGTTTCAAGGACAGTTTGAAGGAATGTTGGTCTCATTTCATAAGGGGCAGTTAGTTGCGGCCATTGTTTAGATATGTCATTCCTATATTTTTCTTCAATGTAACTGCTACAGCAGCCGAAGTGACTCGCTCTTCTTGTATGACTCCCACACGCAAGACATGATGTGGATTATCATTGTCTCGACATTCGTGTATGACAAGCATTGGTCGAAAATTTGATTTGTATCGAATTTATGTATCTTAAGAAGTATATTTGACTTCGGCTATGATGAAAATATTTGAATATGTTGTCGTTCCTCAACAAGACGTCATTTCATGAAAATAAATATATGGTTATCTGGGTTAGATATTGGTAACATTTTTGTGTCAGCTTGCCTAGCAAGATATGTTTAGCGTTCCGGCTACACTGTGCGACGCCTCGCCGGACGTTCGCTGGATGAGGGAGGAAGGCGGTGAGGATAGCGGTAGTCTACGGGAGGGAGGGACTCCATCGGCCGCGCGGCTGGTGGGAATGAGTAGCGTGTAGCCACCGCAGAATTCAAGGGCTCTCTCTCTCTCTCTCTCTCTCTCTCTCTCTCTCTCTCTCTCTCTCTCTCTCTCTCTCTCTCTCCAGATGGTGGTTGGTTGTTTGGCCTATAGGTCTTTCAGTATTCCAGGCTCTTTAGTGCCATCATCGTCAGGCTAGAGCCACCAACCAAAGAAATCTTCAACACATTCTTCAGGTGTTAAGGAAAATTCGAAGTCCACATAACACATTCACATCAACCTGGATGCAAACAACATCTTATCCCCTGACATCACACTAGGCCCTGACGTCCTCCAGGTAGTCAAGACACTTCAAACTTCTTGGTGTCAGTCTAAACGACGGTCTATAGTGTCATGTCAGCATTATTATCAGGTCTTCCTCGAACCGTTTGTACCTTCTCCGCCGACTGAAATCACTAGGCGTCCCACCAGCTGAGATCAGGAATGTCTATACCATCTTCATTCTACCTAAGCTCACGGACGCCTCCCCAGCTTGGTTCCTCCTCACTTACAGCTACAGAGAGGGACCAGCTACACAGAGGGGCGACTGGGCATGAATATAATCATTTTGGATCCATCCTACACCAGCTACCAAGAGGCCTTCACCTTGCTGAACCTGTCCACCCTCACCGACCAACACCAGCGGCTCACACGGCAGTTTGACAATAAACTGCTGACACAACCCTGTCACAGTCACTACCCCTCACTCCTACACCCCCTCACCACGTACCGCTTTTCGTCACCTCAATCGACTTGTTCCAATTAACGCTCTTACAGATAGACATAAAAACCAGTCCTGTACCTACCATTGTGAACATCGTAAACAGTCCATGAACAAGTACATACTTGTTTAAGTGAACATTTCAGTTTTCTGTTAGGCTATGTGGTATGGCAACTACTGTATTACTATTACTGTTCTTCTCTTAATTTCAACCAAGTGCATGATGTATAAACCATACAATTTACTGTGTAAACATCTCTGTATATCTGCCACCTTGGCTGTCAGAGATGCACCTCACCCACGTGCTTATCCAGCCAACCTTAATCCTAAAATCCTGTAATGATTAGTTAACTAGTAACAGTCATGACTTCCCAGTCCTGTAATACCTGTAATACCTCAACTGTGTATGTTCAGCCGAATGACTGCTTAAATCCAAGTGACCGTCTGCCCCACCAGGGTAGTGGGTACTTCCCAACCAGGATGGTGAGTACTGCCTCACCAGGTTGGTGAGTGCAGCCCCACCCAGGTGCTGGGTACTACCTCACCAGGCTAGTAGGTACTGCCCCGCCAGGGTAGTGGTTACTGCCCCACCCATGTGGTCAGTGACAAATTATGATCCATCAAGCTTGTCCACTGGAGGACAGCAGGATGGCCTTTGGTATGATGACCCTGTGGGTCAGGTCAGAAGTCAGGCCATAATTCCTAAGACTCGTATCTTGTGTTCATGTGACGTACCGTCGTGCTCAGGCCGTACCGTCGTGCTCAGGTCTTTTCAGGTCGTACCGTCTTCTCAAACCTTTAATCTTTTTGTATTTCTGGAGAGTGGGGTTGTGGCCCGTCTCCTGGTTAATCACGGGGCCAGGTAATTACATCCTCTGGTTATGAGTGGTCATGCTAATATGGGTGGGAATGATGGTTATCTGTGGTGGCCAACTTCAGGTAATTAGGAGGTATGAGAAGCATGGAGACGGTGAGGTACTAGATGCCTGGTGCTTTTACCCCAAAATATGTTGAGTATTTGTCTGCTTCCTTTGTTCGTGTTGTACTCCCTTGTGTCTGTATCTGCAATACTGCGCGGTTAGATCAGGACCCGATGGATGCTCATATGTCAGTCTGCTCTGCTGGGGATATCGCAGGAATTAAACCCAAGCTCTTCTCAGGTATTTTGGTCGAGGAAGAAATTCTTATCTTCTGGTATTGATGAGATTCCTGGCATTAGATGATTATTCATTAAGGGAAGGAAGATTATTTTGTTCAAGTACTGTTGAAAAGTATCCTGTTCGGTTCTATCAATGTACACTTAACATTTCTCTCTCAGTGGCCGAGGTGTGAGTAATATTATGAAAATTGTAACAACAAGTTGGTCAGGATTTGTCGATTGTCTTCAGCACTGATCATTCCGTTTCAGCAAGGAGGCACAACACACGAGTGGTCTCTGAAGTCTTCCATATTACTTTCTGTATTATTTATGACCACAAACCGAGCGCTGTACTGGAGATATGCTGCATGTTACTTGTAAATAGTATGGCCTTCACGTGAATAATGGACGTATGTTTTGGTTCTTTTTTTTGATATTTGCATGCGAAGTTGGTGGTAACTTCAGTCTGATTTTATCTGCACGTATAAATTAGGCAGAATACTTAGTGTATTTTCACGTGGTATTAGAACGTAAAATATCCAGCCTTGAGACTACATGGGATACACGCAGTAAGAAAGCTTTGTCTTATGAGAGTTAAATGAGCGACTATGTTGTCTTCCTAACCCCGTGTGATATTGGCGTTGGTGTTGTGGTTTGTAAGGTCCGGGTGACGCACACAGTCAGTCAGCCTGGGGGTCGTGCGTGGCGCTAGCACAAGACTGGCTGTCACATTTCCACTGTCAGGTGGGATCATGTAGTAGGGCAAGGCTGAGCAACACGTCGTCTCTGCTTCGTCGTCCAGTGAACCAGGCGTCAAGTCACGGCACTTGTACTAGTAAGAACCCGGCACAGGACCTCAGGATCTTCCCTCACTAAGAGAGAGAGAGAGAGAGAGAGAGAGAGAGAGAGAGAGAGAGAGAGAGAGAGAGAGAGAGAAGTAGCAGCATCTGAAGGCACCGACATCACCACCACCACCACCAAAGACGGTAAAAACACCCCTCTTAACGATCTTCTAGTTAGGCCACGATGATTAATGCATGAACGAGGCCCACCATATTGGGCGAGGGGGACGACACCTGACCATTGTGGACGCTACCGTCCCACGCTCCTGCACACCCACACATAAATCACTCTTATTAAACAAAACAATGGCTCCTACCAGGGCCATTGTTGTGATGGATGCGTGTAATTGCAGTTATCTGCCTGTGGATCGGTCCCTCCCCGAGATGATAGATTGATCTCCATCTGATTTCTCTGGATACTTTTGGTTGAAGGTTTTGTGGCCGGGAGAAGCAAGAGGAGACATTCTTCACCGAACACCCGCATCTGTTTGCCTCTGCCTGGAGGGAGGGGAGAGGCTTGACCGTGTGCCACAGCTGGTGAGTAGGTAGCCGGACCTTGGGGTTACCCTGAGCCGTGTGGGGTATGGGACACGCCCCAGTAAAGCTGAGGGTTTGGAGTATGACAACACACCACTGGTGCCTTGCGGTGATCCCCTACTGCTGCCCCCGACAGGCACGACTCTCTTGACCGAAACTTCGAGGTACAAAGGTGTACCTGGTAGCGAGTTGTGCCCAGCCTTCGAAAGAAGTAGTAGCGGGGTTGGACCAGCTCAGAGAACCTGATTTGTAACCATTTTATTAGATATTTAGAATACCTGAAGCATTCTGGTTAGTGTGGAAATATGTCACTTGCTAAACATGGAATGCATACGAATGGTTCAGAGGCTTACATGATCTTGATTCAGCGCACAGATAGGAAAATAATCTTGTGGTAAACACACGTACAGATAAGAGGCAGATTCTTGACCTCAGAATTCATCATGGACGACATTGCCTTACGTCCACAAGAGAAACACAGTCAGGGTACAATTTAATCTGCAAGATTTTGAAAATCTCAAAAGATTCTCATTTACTTAAGATCTAATCCTGGTGACGCTGCTTTATCAGATCAAAGTCATTCTCATCTTTTGAAAACCCATATTTATGATTTATTGATCTGGCACACACATGTTGTTTGTTGTGGATCGAGAGACTGAAGTAAAATGGTCTGGTAATGGCCGGCAGCTCGTCTCTCGTAAGAAACTGCCCACCACTACACGAGCAACTGATAGGGGAGGAGGTGGTCGGCGTAGCTGATTTCAGAGAGACGTAGAACATAAGGATGTGTGTGTGTGTGTGTGTGTGTGTGTGTGTGTGTGTGTGTGTGTGCTTCGTTATGGTTAGGTATACCCAGTCCAGGTATTCTGGTATAGACACTCACAGGGCTTGGTACAGACACTCACGGGGTTTGGTATAGTCATTCATAGGTTTTGGTACAGACGCTCACAGGTTTTCGCACAGACAGTAACAGGTTTTGGTATGGACAGGGTGTGAACGATCGCAGGTAATGTGTGAACATTGTCGTGAAATTTATTATTCTGGTACCCCAGCAACTTCATTATGAGTGGAACAGTATTTCTACATCCACACGTCTTATGTCCTAATGTGTCCCAATGTATTCTAAGGCAGATGTGGGCAAGACTTAATGTACATATGTGGCAATTTGTATATCAGCGTCCCGTCTTTCTCTCAGAGACGTTAGTGGTGAGTTACTGAGGGATTCCTCCTGAAGAAGAGTGGCTTAAAGATCACCTCTTACTAGCGCATTGAGATCCCTGGTTGGGGAACACCACGGTGCGAGGTCTTGGAGGCTCCGCTGCACTGGATCGGTAGGGAGGAGCTCACAGGAAGATATGCCATCGTAACCTATACGATTACGACGACGGCACGACCCTTGAGCTAGTAGGACGACCTGGCTCTTCCTCTCAGCCTTAAGGGCCAGACTATACATCAGGCCACCAGTCGGGCCCAAGGGTCGTGACGTCAGGTTCAAGGGGTGTGAAGCCAGACATACGAACAACTTCACTGACATACACAACTTTGTGAGTCGTATGAATTACTTGTTGTCAGCTGGTACGTGTGAGATGGGGAAGTTGTACAATTATGGGCTGAAAGTCCACGTGTGGGTAAGGCGGAAACAAAAGACGGCAACCTAGGCCAAAGGAGTACCACTTGAGAGCCACTGCAATCCTGACCCACTGCTCAACCATCACTAACCCTTCCCATACCTGTAATACATCTACGGTGGGTCCATCTACGTATAATACCTTCATAAAACCGCCTTAATGAACATCGTCTTGAAAGTCAATAACAACAATTTTCGTCGATATTGCAATGGTCATTGACCTAGCACCCTAGGTCATTACCAGCGCTGGGGGTTGGTGGCGGGGGTCGGGCCGTTCCCTGGAAGACAGTCATTGACCCTTGTGTGTTGATGGATGTGATGATAGCCAGATGGGTCGATGATGATATCTCCCGGTGATGATTGAGGCATCATCTGTGGCATCGCGTCGGCAGATGATCATCAGACCTGACACATCCCGTCTGCAAATGCCTTCGAAGAGATAAAAGACGGAAGAGATGGTATCTGACTTCCCCGCCACGAGAGAGATAGAGACGGAGGGAGAGAGAGAGAGATAGTATCTAGCTGGTAGCCGGCCGGGAGGAGGAGATGTTATCTTGCCTCGCATATCGCCGCCGAGTGTGTGGCTTCCACTTGTGATAGTCTCACTGAATTTCTTGATTACCGTCGTTGTCCTCGGCAGGTCGGAGGCACCTTCCTCCACCTGATGGTCCTCACACTGTGATCTGATGGAGTTCTTGATAGTTCGTAAAGAATCTCTCTACTGTCCACACCTTGTTCGAAGGAGGTGTACACTTTTTGTATATACGTATCGTTGGAGTGTGTCCACACACACACACACACACACACACACACACACACACACACACACACACACACACCTTTTCAAAGCATGTTAACCACGGTGTTGTGACAGACATGTAAGCATGATTTGCTTTGTTACTTCCTGGCACGACGCCTTTTCGATGCTGGACGTTATGTCGTCATCCCTGCGTTTGTCTCCGGACACTCGCTTGTTACCATGATATCTCAAGAATGTATTCATTGCATTTTCCCCCTGTCTTCCCTTCGTCTGTCACGTTTGATGAATACTCTAATGAATTCCACCTTGTTTCTAAGCTTCTTATCTTGCCTAAGCACCTCTCAGGTAGATGACTCCAAAGTAAATGTAATTGTAACGGGTCCTCTTATGCCTTGATTGTAAACACCAATTTTTCTATGCTTTCTTTGATAACAGTAAATGTGTCTGGCAGTTCTGTAGCTTCCGTTGATCTTTAGATGAACATCTCTTCCTTCTTTCCTCTTGCTTTCTTATCCGGTGTATGATTCCAGTCCAAAGATTAGTAGTGGTTTGCATACATCAACCTTCTGGTTTACTATTCCTTTTAATTTTGGTGCAAGCCACTTCGCGTCTGTCATTTTGTGTTCATTCGTAATTCTTTCTGTCTCTGGCTCTCTCAATAATCTATCTCTCTGCTAACAAGCATTGATCCTGTATGCTTACCACTTTTCTGAACGTTTCAACTACCGGACCATAGATTTACCCATTTTCTAAACAACAGAAGAATATCTGGAGATGACCTAACCTAACCAGCGTTGGCAGCCAAAGGCATTCGGCCCCTGTCGCTCTCTCTGGTCCGCCCTCCACCATAATTAGCTGAAAGACTATAGAATTTCTTTTAATACTGTTGGTCTAAACATTCGGGTCTGCTCAGCCTTACTCAAATGGTTATGGTGGATCCATTCCAGTGTGTCAGCACAGGGTAGTACATAGGTTTGTTCTCTCGAGAGTCCATCTTGTTGGTGACATTAGTGGACATGGGATGGTATGAAGGACTTGTAATATTTTTTCTTCTTCAAAGGACTTTTGATGATACTGCCAAGCCCTGGAGTCAGTCCAACCACACACTCTTTCCTGAATATTGACGATCCTGATCCTCGAGCCTAGTCTTCCCTCTGTGGAAGGAGTGTTCGAACACTCGAGATAATGACAGTGAAGTCGTTGAGAATTCTATCGACGATTCCTCCTCTCGCAGAACTCCAGAATTTTGTTGAGAGAGAATTTCCAGAAAGAGATCCAGTGGCTGTCAGTGTTCGTTGTATACAAGGGCATTACTACGGGTTATGGAAGGCCGGTGACGATAAGACAGGCCGTAGATAACGTGTTGGTTTATTCAGACAAGGACTCAGTATCGGGCCAGAATATATTACATCTGAAGATTCATGCTGGGACAGATATGGAAGTATTTGCCAACCGCTTTCTGAATCATGCAAAAAGGAGGTAAACTGAGGATGAGATTCCTTGATTACTCATAAGAGACCCAAGGAAAAATACCTGCCAGCGGAGGAGTGAAAGAGGTGCAGCGAAACGTCAGGAGGCTACGTGCCATCACCAACGCTCATCCTCACATTTGAGAGAGAGAGAGAGAGAGAGAGAGAGAGAGAGAGAGAGAGAGAGAGAGAGAGAGAGAGAGAGAGAGAGA